>PVIR01039100.1:0-14136 GCA_004026965.1 Petromus typicus | reverse complement strand
AGGGCCAGCCTGAACCACAAAGCGAGACCCTGTCTCAAAAAAAAAAAAAAAAGAAACTCTGAAGATCTGAACGAGTAGAGAACAAACTGAGAGGCCAGATGAGACTCCTACCTCCTAAGGAATTTTTCAACTCTAAGAGTTTTATGACCCATTAACCTAGAATACTATTATAAGACATAGGGAAAAAAAACCAACCCCCTCCCTAAAGCCTGTGCTTCTGAAACACAAATGGAATTATGGACATTTGCTTCATAATAATCAGGGATAAATTAGATCAAGGACTGTCCATGAGTTATTAAATCTGACTAAATACATGAAGGTTTCATTATACTATTGCTTTTTATATATCTGAAATTTTTCACAATAGAAAGCAAAACAAAAACTGTGTTACTAACATCAAAATTTTATATACTGGCTAGATGTGGTAGTGCAGCACTGTAATCTCAACATTCTGGAAGGCTGAAGCAAGAGATCATTACCCACCTAAAAACAAACAAGCAAACAAACAAATACCAACAGCCAGGGAGGTAGAGCAGTACAAAGGCTCTAGCTTCAATCCCTGATAACTGGGGGAGGGGGGAGCAAGACACTTTCCCTCATGTGTCCTGTATTCTTTCAGATCCACTGCCTTCGTTGTTATTAATGGACAACTAACAATCTGGGAAAAAATAAACAAGCATTTCACTTATTCAGGCATGCTTTAGTTTTATTTTTTAAAGATTCTTTTCAATATAGTTCCCTCTACTAAATGATGCTTAAAATGAACTAGATGTTTAAATCATAGAACTTGCTATCAGTGAAATATAAAGCAAAGTAGCCAAAACAAAAGTACAAAAATGACAGACAATAGAAGTCTAGTTAAGGATATTTAGTAAATACAGAAATACTGTTATCTGCTAGATTTAAACAGTTATAAACAGTGGTACACACTGTAAGAGGGAAGCTGAGGAACAGAACCACAAATTTCAGTCCCACTTATGCAACTTACTGTGACCTTGTCTCAAAACTTTAAAAAGGGCTGAGGCTGTAAGTCAGTGCTTAGGCTCTATGTTCAATTCTCCGTGTGTCCCAGGGAAGAGGCAGTGTTAATAATAAATATGGCTTGAGTAATACACAGGCTCATTCTGTCCTTTCTAACAATTTCTTTTCTCTTAATTTAATTCCAGATTACCACCTTTATAAGTTACCACATAAAATTGTTCCCCTTTTGGAGGCAGTGTTACGGACTGAACCAGGCTCTTTGTGACAAGCTACATCTCCAGTCATTCTTTTTAAAATTTTTATCTTGAAGCAGATTTTTGCTAAACTAAGTTGTTCAGGCTGTTTGAACTTGAGATCTTCTGCCTTAGGTTCCCAGAGGGCTGGGAACATGCCTGTCTTGTTCTTCCTTCATAAATATTCAAAACTATCTCTTAGGTGCTATATGAGAACTCAGAGACATTATATATATACTGCTGGACCCTAGAGTTCACAAAATCTTACTTCTACTCCATGTTATACATGTTTTATCTTGCATTATTCCTGACAACTACCAATATATGACTACTAAAGCATTAATGGTAAGATCACATTCATGTGTCATATAACAACAGGTTATGTTCTGAGAAATGCTTCATTGCACTGTCTTATCATTTGCTCAACTATTATAGAATATACTGACACAAACTAATACAGTCATATCATTAAGCAATGATCTCTTTAAAAGGATCACAGCTGAACACGAAGTTTGTCACTTGCCAAAAAACGTCACTAACTATATTTGATCAGGGTAAAACTATTAAAGGATATTTCTAAAATATGTATGTATAGCGAGAGAAGTTACCCAGGCTAACCTTGAACTTCTAGGGTAAAATTAAACTCTTGCCTCAAGTCTCTCAAGTAGCTAGGATTGCAAGTGTATTATTGCACCTGCAAAAAGTTTTTGGCATTAAACATTTATAATTTTTCAATTTAATTTAAAGACGGTGCCCTACCACTTGAGCTAAATCATCAGCCTCTTTCAATTTAATTTAATCCAAAGAGATCGTACATACAGATAAGAATTTCTGATCAACCATGTTTCTGCCACGTGTGCAGGAATATGCCTGTGATCCTAGCACTGGTGAGGCCAAGGCAAGAGATCACTCCAAGTCTGAGGCAGGCTGGGGCTATTCGATGAGTTAAAGGCCAGCATGGGGCCAGGGATTTAGCTCAGTGGTTCTGGAGCCGGCCTTGCAAGTTGCAAGGGCCCAGTTCAATCCCTGATTCCCTGTAACCACATACTTTAATGCCAGGTGTGGTGACTCACGCTCACCAGCAGTCAGTACAACATACCACAGTGCTGGGTGTAGTAGCTCACACCTGTAATCCCAGCACTTGGGAGGCAGAGGCAGGAGGATTGCTGTGAATTTGAGGCTTGTCTGGGCTACACAGTGAGCTCAGGGTCAGCCTGAACTACGAAGCAAGACCCTGTCTCAAAAAACCTTAAAAAAAAAGGCCAGCCTGCATAGCAAGACTGTCTCAAAAAAAACAAACAGGGCCAGGGATTTAGCTTGGAAGCGCTGCTGCCAACCTTGCGAGAACAAGGTTGTGAGTTGGATCCCTGGTACTGCAAAAATGAAAGAAAAAGAAACAAAAACAACATTTCTACAAAATGGAAAAAAGAAAAAGTTTCTAGGGAGACAGGGTCAAGCACCGTCACTGAGTTGTTAAGGCAAAAAGATTTTTTTAAAAGTTAAGAAAACTAAGTTAAGTAACATGGAAATGTGATAATTTTTCCATCGGTATTTCTCTAACTTGGAGACTGAACCCAGAGGCTCTGCGCTGAGCTACATCCTTTATTTTCAAGAATAGTTCTAAACCATGAAATCACCCAAGCCAAGTTCAAACCTGTACTCCTGTCTCAGTCTTTCAAAACGCTGAGGTTACAGGTACGTGCCACCACCCCCAACTTTATTTCCCTATATTTCAACTATGTAAAGTGACTTTGTCATTACTTACTAGTAGTTACAGTTTAACATTTCGAACAAAACCTTTTTGCTTTTGACTAGAAAAGCAAATAAAATCAAACTTTCTGGGGGCATAGCTCAGTGACAGAATACTTGCCTATTATGTGTGAAGCCCTGGGCTGAAGGATGGGGGCGGGGTAATACAATGATGATGACAAAAGCAAGATCCCAGCAATAAATATAAACATGCTTTATTTATGTTCATATTTCAAAGAAAAAAGTTTATGTGCTTGAATGGTGCTTTTCCTAAACAAAACGAATACTCCAAAATTTTACAATAAAAAATCATAGAATTTAACAATCTATCAAATATATACTCAGAAAACATCAAAACTAATCTTATCAAATTACTGTTTTATTTAAAAACAGCAGAAAAAAGCACTTAAAATATGCACATGTATTTCTGACCAGTAAGGAATATAGCATATTCATATTGTAATTACTCTACAAACAAATGTATAGTATATAAATTTTTTTAGTATGCAATGTTTAAGAGTTGCTAATAAAAGAATCCTTGATCCATTCAGCCTAAAAGGTATCTTTTTTTGTCTAAAAATTTGATAGAACTCTATAATTATAATGCTACTGCTGTTCTACTGTTTTTTAAAAATTTATCTTGCCAGGTGGGGGACTCAGGTCTGTAATCCCAGCACTTAGGAAGCAGAGGCAGGAGGACTGCTGTGATTTGGGACTACATAGTAAGTTCAAGGCCAGCTTAAACTACAAAGTGAGACCTTGTCTCAATAATCTAAAAAAACCCCCAATATTTACTTAATCTTGATTTACACAAAAGTAGAATGGATTAAAAGCATTGGCTTTTAAGTCAAAAGCTATTTAACAGGACTCACATCCCAGCTATGTCACTTAGATGTTTGATTCTAACTCCTCTATGCTTAAATTTCTTCATCTATGAAATAATAACTATACTTACCTCATGTGTTGTAAACAGTGAATGAGAAACTATATGTAATGCTCTTATAAGTAGGAGCTATCACATATTTTTGGTTTTTGCTAAACACACATTTGATATTTGAGTACCTATCATATGTAAGAACCTTTGTTATGCTGTAAAACCCAAATGTACAATAATTTTCACTTGTGCATAATAAGAAATTTAAAAGTTATAAAACTCAGTATCTTATAGTCAGTTGCATAGTCTAAAGTAGCTATAGATTTTTAATTTGTGAACATGAAATTCTGCACAAGGGACTCCTTTCTTTAGGTCTTATACGATCATTCAAAGCTTTACTAAGAAAATTGAATATATAGACTACAGTCTGTATGAAGACATGTAAGTGAATGAAGTGCTGTAAGACAAATGAGAAGAGAGCTTTAAAAACACAAATAACAGTCAGCAATTTAAGGCAAGGATTGTTATAAATACCATATGAAGGTTAACTGGAAGTCTAGAGTCTATATTTTATTCTGTTAAATTTCTAACCTACATGGTCCGTAACATGGCTCCGCCATTTCTGTTTTGCAGAAAGAAAAGTCTAAGATAAAATTCAGTAAGATCAGAGTAGGTACAAATCTAAATATATTTTTTATATTGCTGCATACTTAAGCCAAGTATGAAGTTGTCTGCCATGTAATTTTTAGATGCTCAAGGTCATTCTGACTTAGTGATTCAGATAAGTTCTAATACGCACAATATTTTGATACAGAAAAAAGTACTTGCCTTCATATGGTGTGTCTGGAGGTCCTGCTATTTCTCCTCTTAATTCTGTAAAATTCTCATCTACAAGATCTACTTTAATTTGATTTTTGCTCGTCTTAAAAATAAACAGAAAATAAATGTTAGTTATGTCAGCAAGAAAAAAGCCTATTTTAAAATATTACCTAATAAAATTTTGAAGCCCCCCTTTTATACATTTGCTTATCTGTTTGTTATTCCAGGATTTCACTAGCCAGTTTTAATAATATTTAAAATAAAGAAGCTAAGAAATTTTAACTTCAATGTTTTTAATGAAATAATACCATTGTAAACAGTACAATGGCTTGACTTTACAGGAATATGAGAGAAATTAAATAGATAACTTATTTTAGGTTTGTGATCAACCATGTAAAGTCCAAAGTGATAAACCTATTCATCTCTACTTGAACACTGAAATAATACATTCCCAGCTTACTTGGGTTCTGTCCACATCAATAGAAAACTCAGGCCACAGGCTTTCACTTGAACAAATCTTAACAGCTCTAGATGTTTAGGCTAAGTGACTGAAATACTGTATCACTCATTTGGATGGCAAAAGCTCCAGCAGATCTAATTAATATCCCCTCCCATAGCATTTCCCAAAGCTTAAAAGTCTGACCAAAATTTTCTAATGTCTTCTTTTTCTGCTTAGATAACTTCAACAGCAAGCACTCTCTTTCTCAAACATATTTTAGCTTTACCTACATTACTTTGTGTTTAATGTTTCTCAAAGTACTTGCATATTTATAATATCCTATGACAGACAGTCTATTCTCAGGAGTCCTGGTGACTTTAAACAACAACAAAAACAAAAACAAACAAAAAATCCAACAGGACTCACTTTAATATTCCCAAGAATCTATCCGCCTGCAAATAGGATCTCCACTTATATTTTCATACCTATACTACTATTTTATTGGTCTCTATCTACATTTCTAATACTTAGTAAATCTTCCTCATCTTTGAATTTAAACCTTAATTACTAGCATACATTACATTACATTCTTATTTTTTATTAAGATTCCACACTTTTACCTAAATGACACAGAACATCTGCCTTTATGTGAGAATACCTTGTAGTAAACCTCAACAGTTTTTTTTTTTTTACTTTTAGCACCACCTACCAAAACTTGCTTACTGGCTGAAAACAATGCCAAAATGATTGTCTTAAAATCTTTGGCTTCTTGGACCAGGCATGGTAAGAGCACACCTGTAATCCTAGCACTCCAGAGGCTGAAGCAGGAGGATCGCCACAAATTTGAGGCCAGACTGGGCTAGTGAGTTCAACCACTTTCCCATAGGAAGACCTTGTCTCGAGGGAAGTGGAGGGGAGGGCAGAGAGGGAAGTCCTCCAAACTTCACTAGTCTAAGAAGTCACAAGTATTAACTACAGACTGTATTACCCACCCCAAGATTTCTACATAAAACAGGAGTAATTAGATCTTATACATCATCAATGCTTTCAAAGATATCTACAGCTTCTTTCAATCTCTCCTGTTAAAAGCAGTAAGTAATCCTAATCTTAGGATATTAAAGATCTGATCAGACTAAAATATGAGACCAGGAAAAGAGAACAGACTAGAAAAGCTTTCTGGTACTGTACCAAATTTCTGGTTAGTAAATGCTAAATTATTATTAATTTTCACATTTCTGTTCTTTTTCTGGCCATATCACCCCCAAATTATAATTCTGAGAAAAACTAATCTATTTCACTCTAAAGAACATTAATATATGAAAAGATTTACTGAATGAGGTCAAGAAAATACCATTATGAAAATCCCATTTAAAAAAGCAGTCTGGGGACGGGGATTTAGCTCAGTGGTTCTGGTGCCTGTCTTACAAGTGCGAGGGCCTGGGTTAGATGCCCAGTAACCACGTACAACAATGCTGGGCATGGAGACTCACAACCACCAGCAATCAGTACCACATACCACAGTGCTGGGCATGGTGGCTCATGCCTGTAATCCCAGCACTTGGGAGGCAGAAGGATTGCTCTGAGTTCCAGGCTGAGCTCAGGACCAGCCTGAACTACAAAGTGAGACCCCGTCTCAAAAAAAAAAAAAAAAGCAAAAAGCAGTCTGCAGTCTGCAGTGGTCTACCGCAGGGTCACTATCTCTAGATAACAAGAAAAAAAAAGAAAATGGAAAGTTAAGCACAAGGATTTTTCACAATTCAACTTTTCCATCAAGTAACAGTTATATTTTAATTCAGTCATCCAAAACTCCAATCCCACTGCTCCAAGTAACTTAAATCACCAGCTTCAGACTCAGAACCAGTAGACTGACAGAGAGAAAGAGAGAGACTGACTCAAACAGCCAAGTCTGGGACAGGACTTATCCCAGCACTCTGACAGGTGGAAGCCCAGCCTGGGCAACAAGTGAGATACTATCCCTTAACTGTGGTGTCAATGCATGTCTGTCATTTACTATCTAATCAGTTTTCCTACTGAGCACACTTAACTCAGAATTATATGAGTATTCTATACAGAAATCGCATAGCCTCTGGCTAACATCACTACAAAACCTTTGATTTCAAAACACTATTTTATTTCACAGTTTCACTGCCAAGTCTTAAGACTGGAAATTAATTTCCAAAAATAAACAAAACATGTTATTCATTCTAATGCCGAACAAACCAAGGAGGTTAAAGTTTTTGGGTGAATGTTTGAAGAATCGTATTACTTTAGCCTTTTTTGTGAAGATAACTGTAAAGCTTGGTTTTTTCTCAGACTTTCTTTTAAAACAGGTTAACACAAAGCAGGAATTCTGCTAGTCTTATTTATTCTGATGTTTCTTTGGGTCACCAAAGCATTTTTACTTCATAAAAGCAAGAGACGCATATAAGTTGTATTTCTTTACACTTTTTAAATAAACCATTAATTAAAAAAAAAAAAAACAGTTGAGAATAGTGATACACACCTATAAATCCCAGCTATTCAAAAGTCTGAGGCAGGTAGACTCCAAGTTTAAGCCCAGTTCTAGCAATATGGCAGACCCCCCAGTCAAAACAAAAGGGACTAGAAATGTAGCTCAATGCAATGGCTAAATTGCCAGTATAGACAAAAAAGATGCAATAAATACATTATAAAGAAGATAATATGGATGAGGTAAAAGCATTACATTACTGCTCATAGTGAACAGTACAGAATTTTAAGCAGTTTTAGGGTAGGGGTGGTAAGTAGTACAGTATGAGTTTGGCAGGCATGGGCCTTTAGGTTCAATCCTCAGCATAAAGAAAGAAAATTGAATTTAAAAACTGAGTTAAAGCAGTTCTACCATACGCCAGAAAATAATCTCAAGTGTTAATGCACAAAAAGTCCTTGCCATATTAGAGCTTACATTCTAACTGTTAAAAACTAAAAAACCACGGGTCTTTACTACACATAAATCTACTATAAAGTGTACCACTATTTATCTGTTTAAAATATAGCAGCTCTAGAGCAAGGGTAGTGGCATACATCTGTAATCCCAGAACTCTAGAGGCTGAGGCAGGAGGACTGCCGTGAATTCCAGGCCAACTTGGGCTGCACAGTGAGTTCAAAGCCAGGCATAATGAGACCTTGTCTCACAAAATTAAACAAAAAAACCAAAAACTTAGTAATTCTGTGACCTTAGGCAAGTTAATTAACCAATTCATACCTCAGATCCCTCTTCAGCTAAGGATTATAGTAATACCGACCTCACGGGTTTGTGTGTGAATTTAATGAAGTGGCTGCCTACACATAGTAAGTGCTGGATCTGGAGTATCACTTATGACTTTTGATAGTGAGCCTGGAGCAGAAGCTTATTACACAAATCCTTTTTTTTGGGGGGGGGGTAAGGCTTGAAATAAGGTCTTGCTAGGTAGATCAGGCTAGCCTCACTCATTTCAGACCTAACAACTAATTACATATTGCTTAAATGAAGTACAGGATATTATTAAATTTCTTTTGTTGTTTTAAAATTTTTTCAGTACTAAAAATCAAATGGAGAGTCTTGCTCATGCTAGGAAAACACTCTTACCACTGAGCTATACCCTCACCCCACCTTGAGAATACGTGGTAGAAAAATAATTTAGAGTAAGGAGAAACTTCCTGAAGACTACTTTCAAGACTTAATGGGTAAAGGCAACATTTCAGGCAGAAAAATCCATTCTGTAAAAAACAGAAGCAAGGAAGGGCTCAGCAGGCTGCAGATATAGCTTGGTGATGGAACAGTTGCTTAGCAGGAATGAGGATCCAGATTCCAGCACCAGTAACACCCCCAACATGGGGGTTTTGCAGATATAAAAACTAAAACCCTATTACCACTAAATTAGGAAACACAATAAAAAGGACCTATGAGGCAAAGTAGGCAAATCATTATGAAGGGCCATAACAAACAGAAACATTTAAAATCATATGACAAGTAGAACTGGGTCTTTTATGGATCACCTAGTTGCAGTAGGGGAAATCCTTAAAACGTGCTTAGAGAATAGTTAGGATCCACTGTGAGATGATAGTTAGGAATCTAGATGAGAGGAGAAGTAATGAATGAAGAGACAGAACAGCCAGTCATGGAAGCACATGCCCGTAATTCCAACACTCAGGAGGCTGAGGCAGAACAGACACAAGTCCAAACCTGGAGTACATAGTCTGTCAAAGGCCAGCCTGAAGTACACAGAAAGATCTTATCTCAAAAGTCAAAAAACAAATAAGAAATAGGCAGCGAAATTTATAAGATTTATAGCCAACTCACAATGAGTGGTCTTAGAGGAGGAACAAGAGCTACAGTACAAAGGTCGTAGATTTCAAACCTTAGTACTTCACACATAAAAGAAAGAGAAGTTAGGGGCCGGAGATTTAGCTCAATGGTTCCAGTGCCTGTCTTGCAAGCTCAAGGACCCGGGTTCGATTTCCTGGTAACCACATACAATACTGGGTGTGGAGACTCATGCTCAGCATCAATCAGTACCACATACCACAGTGTCAGGCGTGGTGGCTCACACCTGTAATCCCAGCACTTGGGAGGCAGAGGCAGGAGGATTGCTGTGATGTGAGTTTGAGGCTGAGCTCAGGGCCAGCCTGAACCACAAAGCGAGACCCTGTTTCAAAAAAACAAAAACAAAACAAAAAAACCTAAAAAAAAAAAAAAAAAAAAAAAGAAGTTGTGTATAGTGGCCCATGCCTATAACCCCAGCACTCAGCAGACTAAGGTAGGAGGAGCTGTAAAAATCCAAGGGCTCCATAATGAGTTTGAGGCCAACCTGAACTACGATAGGGAGACACTGTCTCAAAAAGCAAAAAATTAGGGCAAGGGATTTAGCTCACTGGTTCTAGCGCCTGTCTGACAAGCACCAGGTCTCTGAGTTCCAATTCCCAGCATCACATACCACAGTGCCAAAGTGGTGGCTCACTCCTATAATCCCAGCACTTGGGAGGCAGAGGTAGGAAGATTGCCCCAAGGCCAGCCCGGGTTACATAGTGGTTCAGGGCCAGAATTCAAAAACACTACAACACACAAAGAATGCCTCTGACGAACTCATTAACAGACTGAATAGGGCTGAAGAGATATCAGTTGAAACTTGTAAAACTGAAATATGAAGGAAAAAATAACGAAAAAGACAATAGAATATTGAGAGCTGTAAGACAATTATAAATGGTGAGATATACATGTACTGGGACTTTCAAGAGAAACAAAGAACTATTCCAGGCAATAATGAATTCCACAATTAGTAACAGATAAGAACTAAGCACAGTGCCTTGTAAGTATAATCTTATTGCTACAGCAGAAGGATGGCAAGTATGAGATCAGCCTGAGCTACACAGGGAGTTACAGACCAACTAGACCATGCCTTAAAAAAGCCAAGTGTGGTGATGCATACCTGTAGTCTCAGCACTTAGAAAGCTGAGGCAGGATTGCTTAGAGGCCAGTCTGAGAAAGGACTGAGTACAAAGCCAGCTTCAACTATAGTATAACAAGACCCAGCCTCAAAAAAGAGAAATTTTAAAAAGATATAAATGAACACAGTATAAAATTTCTAACTGATCTAACAGATCATACTTTGTTCAAAATACAAATAGCAAGAATAAATCTGGTGACTGAAGCTGATGGATGAGTGAATATAATGAATGGGAGGAAATGGAAAAGCTGTTACAAGATACTGTACTGAAACAGCACAGTGTTATTTGAAAAGGTAATTGTATCTGTATAATTTTAGGCATTGGTTAAATAAATTATGGCAGCTGCTAACAGAACACTACTTACCTAACTGTATGTTTGTGTTGCTGTTGTTTTGGAATTTTGTTTGTTTTCCGACAGGGTCTCATTATGTAGTCCAGGCTGGCCTCAAATTCACTGCAATCTGTCTGCCTCAGCATCCCAAGTACTGGGATTACATGTGTACACCACCACACCCGGCACTAGCTGTATGTTTTTCAACAGGAATTCTACACTCATATGTACGAATTTATAATATTCCTCGAGGTATAATGGTAAGAAGAAAATCGAAGTACAGAATAATGAATATATGATGCCAATATAATAGGCAATATAATCTCATGAGATCGCCATAATATGGCCCATCTTTGACAAAAATATCATTATGCAGCCAAAGATGTAGCTCAGTGGCACTGACACAAAAAAATTCTGATTATGTAAAAGAAAATTACTTTTAAGAAATGTAGCTGAGGGGCCGGGGAGTTAGCTCAGTGGTTCCGGCGCCTGTCTCGCAAGCGCAAGGACCCAGGTTCGATTCCCTGGTAACCACATAACAATACTGGGTGTGGAGACCCACACCCAGCAGCAACCAGTACCACATACCACAGTGCCGGGCGTGGTGGCTCACGCTGTAATCCCAGCACTCGGGAGGCAGAGGCAGGAGGATTGTGATGTGAGTTTGAGGCTGAGCTCAGGGCCAGCCTGAACCACAAAGCGAGACCCTGTCTCCAAAAACCTTAAAAAAAAAAAAAAAGAAATGTAGCTGAGGGCCAGGGATTTAGCTCAGTGGTTCTGGCGCCTGTCTTGGAAGCACAGGGGCCCGGGTTCGATCCCCAGTAGCCATATACCATACTGGGCGTGGAGACTCACGCCCAGCAGCAACCAGTACCACATACCACCATGCCGGGCGTAGTGGCTCACGCCTGTAATCCCAGCACTCAGGGGGCAGAGGCAGGAGGACTGCTGTGATGTGAGTTTGAGGCTGAGCTCAGGGCCAGCCTGAACCACAAAGCGAGACCCTGCCTCAAAAAACCAAAAAAAAAAAAAAAAGAAAGAAAAAGAAAGAAAAAAGAAATGTAGCTGAAAAAAAAAAAAAAGTAACTGAGTGTGGTGGTATATTTCTATAATTCCAGCACTATAGAGGCTGAGGCAAGAGGACTGAAAATTTGAGTTCTACCTAGGCACCTTAGGGGAAGACCCTGTTTCAAAATAAAAAAATAAAGGATAGGGATGTAGCTCAGTGGCACTGTGCCTGCTTGGAAAGTGCAAGGTCCTGAGTTGTTTCCTGGTATTGGTAAACATAAAAATATACAATATAGTGGAGAAATTCTGAGAACTTGTAAGTTTTCAATAAAAAATGGTTAAGTCAGATAATATAGTCATTAGAACTTTTTAATGCCATGAAAAACACATACGATATATAAAGAGAAAACAAAGATACAAAACAGATATATATACTTAAATCCTCATTTGTTTTAAAAAAAACTATCAATGGTTATCTGGTTGATGAAAAAATATAGCCTACTTTCATTAGCTTTGTATATTTTTCTGAATTCTCACAGCTGAACAAGGAACTGAACTCAGGACCTTGGAGTTTCTATGCATGTGCAGCGCTACTGAGCTAAATTCCTGGCTCTCTCATATATTAATAATCTATAAGCTCTTATATTCACGGTCATGTCTATCATTACCAAAACCTACAGCTAAGTAGGTGGCACCTGCCTGTAATTCCATCACTTGGGAGCCTGAGGCAGGAACACCAAACGAAGTTCAGGGCCAGCCTGGACTACACAGGTCAAGGCCAATCTAAATTGCACAGTGAGATCCTGCCAACAAAAAAGGTCCCAAACCCAGAAGACTACATTTTTTCTGAAATCAAACATTTCCCATTTTCCCAAATGCTATGGATTAACTTTGCATAGCACTCAAACCAAGCAGTGATCAAGTTTCACTGTACGACCAATCTCCCCAATTATTAATTCTGATGTCCTCATTTCCTTATGTATTTCAGATTCCATGGACCTATGGTATAATTACTGTATTACAAAATGATTTTGATAACTCTGATGCTTCCTTCTTTCATGGGGCTCATATAAAGCCCCAAAGTTAGTTAAATTTACCTTCCAATTAATTTAAAAAACTTTTCCTGTTCATGTCTGTCCCAACCACTACTGCCAGAGAAAACACATAATCATCAACAGGTCTCACATTAAAATGAAGGCCACAAACTCAGATGGAAATTTAACACAATGACCTACATATCTGTGCTCCTATTAAACATTAATCTTTACACTCACTATGCGAACACCATCTTGTTCTTTTCAAGGACTTTGTACCTTCCCTGGCAATCTAGTTTTAAAAAATTTTAAAAAGACTTTACTGTTTAGCATAATCAGTTTTTCCCACCCATAAACAAAAACATTCAGATATCTAACAAAAATTTTTACAAAGATCCTTCAAGTCGTAATCTTCTCCAGCTATGGCCTCTCTTTTCTGCTCCCCTAGGTAAAGCATAACTTACTTACATGGAGGTGACCAGAACTGCTACTCCTGTCATAATCTGTCACTAAACCACTCCAGATTCTGGCTTCACCACTCTCACTGTCAAGTTTACCCAAACCATGTTGCAAATACATGTTTGCTTTTCAACAGAAAGACAAGGTCAACCACTTTCTTATTAAAACTAAAAATGAGAATTAAGTTGTGTCTTATACTGGTACAAATTCCCATTATGGAGTGCAATCATGATACATATATGTAATATACCAGTAAATATGTAAAAAAACAAAACAATCTTCCCTTAGCTTCCATATCACCTGTTATTTTCCTAACAACTAATACAATAGCTCATGTTTCTTATTCCCTGTTCGTTACACTTCAAAATGTGCAAGAGTGCCAGGTGTGGTGCTTCACACCTTTAATACCAGAAGTTGGAAGGCTAAGGCAGGAGGAGGATCGCACTGACTTTAAAGTCAGGCTGAACTATATACATGTGAGTTCAGGAGCAGCCTGAACTATATAGCCAGACTCTGTCTCAAAACCAACCAACCGGGCCGGGGAGTTAGCTCAGTGGTTCCGGCACCTGTCTCGCAAGCGCAAGGACCCGGGTTCGATTCCCCGGTAACCACATAACAAGACTGGGTGTGGAGACCCACACCCAGCAGCAACCAGTACCACATACCACAGTGCCGGGCGTGGTGGCTCACGCCTGTAATCCCAGCACTCGGGAGGCAGAGGCAGGAGGATTGTGATGTGAGTTTGAGGCTGAGCTCAGGGCCAG
>PVIR01039099.1:0-14142 GCA_004026965.1 Petromus typicus | reverse complement strand
GGGTTCGATTCCCCGGTAACCACATAACAATACTGGGTGTGGAGACCCACACCCAGCAGCAACCAGTACCACATACCACAGTGCCGGGCGTGGTGGCTCACGCCTGTAATCCCAGGACTCGGGAGGCAGAGGCAGGAGGATTGTGATGTGAGTTTGAGGCTGAGCTCAGGGCCAGCCTGAACCACAAAAGCGAGACCCTGTCTCAAAAAACCTAAAAAAAAAACACAACAAAAAAAACCCCCCAAAAACAATGACACTATTTTACCAGATGATCTCTTTAGCAATTATAATAACTTGTCTCATTTTTAAAAGGAGATGCCAGGGCTGAGGATTTAGCTGCAGTGGTACAGTGCCTAGTTTAGAAACACCAGGGCCATGGTTCAGTCCCTGGTACCATAAAAAAAAGAAAAAATGAAAAGGAGATACTGTTTACCATTTCACTTGATAGGCATTGTGGGCTAAACTGCATCCTCTCAAACTTTGTATGTTGAAACTCTAATCCCAAACGTGAATGTATTTGGCAAGAGGTCCAATAAAGATTAACAAAAGGTAAAATGAGACGATTTTGATAGGCCTTGATTTGACAGAACCAGGGTTCACATACATAGTGGGAGAGATGCCAGAGCCCTTTCTGTGGGTACAGAGAGGGAAAGGCTGACGCCTGCGTGACGGTGGCCCTGGATCCGCGCAAGCCAGGCGAGTCGCCAGTCTGTCATGGAGGTCCTAGCAGGGGAACACTGCCTCCTAGCAGGGAAGCTCTGCCTCCTAGCAGGGAAGCACTGCCTCCTAGCAGGGGAGCTCTGCCTCCTAGCAGGGGAGCACTGCCTCCTAGCAGGGGAGCTCTGCCTCCTAGCAGGGGAGCACTGCCTCCTAGCAGGGGAGCTCTGCCACACAGCAGGGAGAGCAGGATACCAGAGACCCTGAGGCACCACAAGTTTGGGAACCACCACCTCCTGCTTCCCCTCCTGGGTTACAGAGCTTTCACAAGTGACTCCTGCCGCAGCCAGCCTCCTATCCAAAGGATGCCATGCCAGCCTGGATCTGACCCACGGGGCGTGATTGGCGCCTGAATTATGCCTTTCAACAGCACAGTCTTGTTCCTTGTCTGCAGACTGAACACTTCACTCATTTGAGCATCTTGTTTTATATGGTGTTCAATAATTTCTAGGGAAGGAGCTGACTGATCATGTTTCTTCCGGCTCTCATTTGGCTCCTTTCTATGGCTAAACTTCTTTTTCTACTGTAATGTGTAGAGAAAAATATTAAAAGGCAAACTTTCTAAGCCTTTCTGTTTTCCTGTAATTGACATACTCTATCTGATTATTTCCCCTGCGATTTCATTCTTACTGTGGTTCAAGTTCCTTTCTCATCCTTTCCAAATTCTTTTAAGCAGTAAATTCACAAAGTAGACTCAGAACTCCACTGAAGAAGAGTGTTCAGTGACTCTGGAGACACATTCAGAAATTAAAGCAACTTTGATTCTTCTTAGATCTGAGTGAAGATTTTCCACTGTCACTAAACTGATGAAGTTAGTTTACTTCACAGTCTGTAACTTTAGATACAGCCAAAAATGTCCCCCACACACTCCTTAACTGCTGAAATTACTATGACATCCCTGGATAGTACAGGAGATCTTGTTTAGCTGGACTGCTATGAAGACTTAGAACTAGTTGTCAGAGGGCATTATAATAGATTAAGAATATAAAGCCTGATGTCCTGCCAGTGGTTTTCATTATTCAATTGCTGTAAAATTCAGTTTATTTATCAGTAAAATGGGGCTAACAACATTCCTCCTACGGTTTTTACAAGGAATAACCAAATCACTATTCCACATAAAGTTCTTAGAAAAATATCTTGTCATGGAAAGCGCCAAGCAAGTGCTTAGTAATTAAAGCTAAAGGACCTCAGAAATCAGCCACTTAGCTGTGGGGAATGGGTTGAAACATCACCATTCTTTGAAGCTGTAGGAAACTGTTGTCCTGTCCTCGGCGTCTGGGTGGTATGTGGCCAACGATCATTGTTTGGAGGCCCGGACCAGGAGGGTAGGCGTGCAGAGTCACCATGCAGACTCTGGGGAGCTTTTCAAGAACTCTTCTGCCTTTAATGTAAAGTCAGTTACTTTTATAATAAAGGGTAGAGGGCATAAACATACAAGTGGGGACAGTCGCGGATTGGTTGAAGCACGTACATTGATTGAAGAGGCAGTCCTACTTTTGGCTGAGGTGGAGTCATGATGAGGTGGAGTTACAATCAGTGAGCAGGGCTGAACTTTAGTGAAAGCCTGGCTTTCACCTATAGGAAACAGTAGTCACTCAGCACAGAAGCTGCATCAGGAGACGCAGAGTCTGGGGAAGAGTGCAGGTACATTCTGTATCCTACCTCGAGTGCACTGTCCTGCTAGTCTCAGTCCCCCTGGCCAAGTGCTCGCTAGAGGAACAGCCTTATTTCCTATCTTTCATTTCACCTTTGTAGTCTATGACACCCAGACCACACTCTATGTGTCATGCTGACTCATACGCAGTCAGGATAACTTCCTTGTCAACCAAGAAAAACACAAACCCATTCTTTCCTGAAAATTCTGAGCAACACTCTGTTTGAACAATTTCCATGAGTAAATTCCTCTGCCGCCTGACCTGGCCTTCCCCAAGGACACCAAAGCTCCAGCACCCATTTCCGTATAGGATGTAGGTGCTGGAAAAGGTGAAGTGGGGAGAGGAAGTCATTTATGTCCCTTCTTGTCTTTTCTTAAAGAACACTTTCTGAGCACTGTGTGCACCAAGGTTTTAGGAACCAATGCCACCTTCTGAGTTCCTCCAGATGCCTTGAAATAGTAGTTTGTTCTGAGGCTTTTAAAAAAACAATCTAATTACACCTCACCACTGCTGTACCTTGCTATCTCTCTGTAGTGACATTTAATCTTCAAATTCATCTTGAAGGGTCGGGCAAGGGTAGGTGACAGTGTGTAAGGCCCTGGTGTGGGAAACCACTGACATCTGTGGACCACACGGGGACATATCTCCTGTGGCACATTGAGGTTTCTGAGCTAATGCTATCAGGAAGTCTCCTCGGTGTGTCACTTTGGAAAGGCTCTGGCTGACTGACTGAGCCCCACACCCAGAGATGATGGGCAGCAGGGAACATCTCACTAAAGTGTCTTCTTCCATCCTCTCTAGCAGGCCAGGGCCCTGGCTTTCCCTCACACTCTGGACTATTGAATCTTGGAGTTCTAACTAGGACAACAGCCATGACTGTATGAATCCGTTCCTTAGGCGAGATTCTTTTTCACTGGTGTATATTTTAATGGACTCATTAGAATTTTGTTGCTAAAATAATTTTTTTCTCCTTCTTCTCCTTCTCCTTGTGTTCTTCCTCCTTCTATTACTTCATCTTCTCCTTCTTCCTCCTTTTCCTCTCCTCCTCTTTCACCCTGTTCCTCTTCCTGCTCCTCTACATTCTCTGCCTCTTCTCATTCACCTTCAGCAACTGAAGCTGCAGGAAGGGAAAGGATTTGTCCAGGTTCCCTTATATGGCAGGTAAGGTTCATCCATTAAATAATGACAGGTCCAAGAACCAGAAAAGTTGGTTCCAGACTCAGCTGGACTCAGATCCAAGAAAATGTCCTAATGACAATGAAGTCATGTAAGCAGAAGTAAACAGTCTTCCTTGCAAAGACAGAAAGACGTGTTCATGTACTGACCTCTGGCTGTAATTAAGTACGATTAAGTCCATTGAAACAACTGAAAAGAATAGAAGGCCAGAGTCAGATGACACAGCTGCCCTTATTGCTGCCTCTGAGAAAACTTCCCTCTCTCTCACCTCAGTTTCCTTGCCTGAAAAATTAGAAAACTGAGCTCTAAATTTCCTTTTTAGATCCAACTTCCTATGATTCCTTTGATCTCCTAGTCCAAGGTACACATAACAAAATCAGGCATCCAGTAACCTTCCACAGATCTGCACACAGGCCTCAGTCGCCTCCCGGAGACTTCTTCTTTCAGAATCCTGTGCTAAGTGGAGGCTCCAAGCTTTGCCCTTCGCGAGTGCAATTTATGTGTCTCTTGGCATCGAATGTGACAATAACAAGACAGAATGGAGCAGTTAGTCACACACGTTGATGAAACAGCAGCCTCTCTCCAGATTCTCAGAGCACTCAGTTGCTCCTTGGACTCATGGAGATCAACAGGAAGAGAGCTAATATTCAGCATACCCTTAGTTTTTCAAATGCTGCCACTGTTCATTAAAGGAAAACATATACACTGTGAAGTCCCAAAGCAGCTTGTGTAAGAACAGGCTTGCTACACGGAAAGCCTGAGCCCCTGAGCTTGTCTTGTGCTCTAGTGTGATCATAAGCTTAAGAAACCTTGACCATGTTGATTTTTTTAAAAAAATTTTTCAGATACTACATGATTTTACAGCATTAAAATCCCAGGATCTGAGGATCATGGACCTCTCTTTTGTCTCTCGCTAGTGAGTCTGTTACTCAGTTTTGGGGCTGATATTTCTTTCACAGTGTCCATGTTGCAATGCACTTTGTACACAGATGGCAGCACTGCACGCCAGTCCCCTGCTGAAGTCCAGTTCCACCAAAGGTATCTGTGGCCCTCACAGGCCTTGCCTTCTCACTAGTTAAGTGAGTGGAGGGCATAATTTCAAACAAATATTAACACACTAAGTCTGCGCCATGCTCAGGGTCCCCTTTAGCTCTGGTATATCGGATGGATTGCTCTCCTAGCCTGCCAGAGACTTGCACTAATGCATCTTTAATGTTATGGAATTTATCCAATTTACTAAGTCTCAGGGGATCATAAATGTAGATACACTGAGGTAAACACAAAATTTTAGCTTTCCCCAAAACACAACATAAAAATGAAGTCACAGCCCTGGAACTGCAAACAGGATCATTTTGCATATTACTCTAAGTACATCCAGCTACTTCTCTCTTTTCTGTTTAAAGAACGTTTCTTTATGTACTTTTTTTTATGCAAAAGATTTGGGCTTCAATATGGAAAATTTCCCATTCAGCCTCAGAATGCTTTTCCCCCCAGTTTCTCATGATAAAAAGACTCAGAGTTGGAGGCAACTCCAGGCAGCTGAATTTCATTAAGATTTTGATGGGAAACTTAAGCTGGAATTACAAACATCTGTGGTTAAACTTCCCTTTAGTAAACCATTTCCCAGAATTTAACTTTACCACACCAGGAGCAAAATGAAAACCAGTGAAAAAGAGAAACCTGCTCCTTTGCATATACAGGAGTAGATATTTATATATTTGACTACATGATCACTATACCCCTATGAACTGGTAGAGTTACTTATTTTAGAATATAAATCATCATTGGGAAATGCTAAATTTTGCAATTGAAAGCATGTACGGGAAAGCTGATTTAAGTGGTTCTTAATATATCAAATGTCTCAAAATTATGTCTGATCATCATTACATTTGTATAATTGCAATAAGCAAGGTAAAATCCTAAAAGAATGGACTGTTTTAGGCAATATTTACATCATAAAACTATGAAAATTCACATTTGAAAATTTGTGAAGGAAATAAAGTTTGCTTGTCATATCAATGGTGCTGGCTGTTTTTGTTCTTAGCTTTTCTAGAGACTTAGAAAAGCCCATTCATTTCTTTTAACTGTTTGGATCGTTCTGATGTTGAGGAGAATCTATTTATAAAGAATCATTAAAGAGAAGGATTATGAAAGTCACATATGGACTCCTTCTCCAGCACTGCCAAACCAGCAAATTTGTAAGCCAAAGCTGAAACTAATCAAACCTAGACAATAAGTAAAGAATTAGATAACAAATACTTTAACAGATCCTATACACTTTTACCTGTGGGGATCAGAGACAGTTGGTGGAAGACAAGAGAAAGGAAGAAAGGAAGGAAGGACAGAAATCAGGGTTTGAGTTGGGTAGCTCTTGTATATTATTTCACTCAAATTTCCAACCATCTTCAAGGAAAATGTTTCTATTTGTTTTATAGCCAAAGGAACTGAATTTCTAAAAGATGATCTAATTTGCCCCAAGTCAAGTATCTATAAAATCCTGGAGCTGGATTCCCATTTTATCTATCTGGCTACACATCCACATTCTGCCTATGATGAAAGGTGAGTTTCAAATAAAGCAAAGGACAGACTGCAAATACAATAAATACCCCCTAGGCTGAATCTGATCTTCAGACATGCTCAGTATATTTTGGGCATTAAACATACCAAGTCAGCAATTATATGCAAGAATCCAATTCTGTTTTCTCTTTCCTCTCTCTCTCTCTCTCTCATGCGCGCGTCCACACACATACACACACACACACACACACACACACACAACCAACAAATGAAAACCCTGGAGGACCTGGCAGTGCTGGGAGGAGGCTGCCCTCTGGAAAGGACACCACTTCAACCCTGTGACCCAGGGCCCCATCACTCACAGGATGTGTTTCTTTCATGAGTCTCTTTCACCAGGTTTTTATTTGGGGAGGAGCTCTGTCCTCTATAAAAACCTGAATTTCAAAAATTCCTCCTTAACACAGGATCCAGCAATTCTATTTCTGGATGTATACTCAAAAGAAATTAAAGCAGAGAGTCAAACAAATCCTTGCAGACCAGTGTTCACAGCAACATTACTGAAAATAGCCCCTGAGCAACTGAGAGAATCAGCAAAGCCTATATCAAAATAAAACAAATGAAAAGAAAGGCAAATGGGGGATGGAGCTCAGTGCGAAGGTGCTGGGTTCAAAACCCAGGTGCGGCAAAAAGTGAAAACAAAAACAAAACTTAACTTTGATTCAGTTGGAGCGCTCTGGAACCATGGCGAACAGGATTCTTTACTTTCAAAATATTTTCAACAGTAAATTCCATAAGCAAGGTCAGTGTTCCTATTGGTAGCATTGTTTTGAATTCTTTACCTATTAATCTGAATAAAGAGTTAATAACGTAGACCGTAGCACCATGTGGAGCAAACACACTAAAATTTGTTTCTAAAGAGAAAATAGGATATAAGAAAGTACAATAGTTAAACACAGAGAGAAATTTATTATGGAGATACACTGGTGCACTGCAGAAGAAGAATGAGATCTTGAAATTTCAGCAAGGAACTTACCATCATAACAATTCATTTGCCTGCCTTCCTAGTCTAACTGCTTTCTGAACTCCTCTTAGCTGCACCACCTGCCATTTAGCAGAAGCCACTAGGGCATCTGCTCTGTGTCCATGTGTGTAGAACAAGATGCTATCTAGTTCCGCTGGTTTGTCATGGCCTGACATGGTTCCATTCCTCCTAATGCCCATTTTATTGGACTAAATACTTTCACTAAATTAGCCTATGATGTGAATATTATGTGAACAGAATAATGGCTGCATGCAGGAGTTCGAATCACCTACATGTACTGTTGAGACAGCACTAGAGTGGGGCTACTGACTGGAGAACCTTTTTCAAAGTAAGGGGCCAAGATAAGCAAAAGGAAAGCAGATAAAGAGACAAAGTGACTTACAGCAAACACTGCAATCTTTCAAGGGCAGGGAGCCTGACACTGCTTTGGGGCACGGTATAGTTTGTCAACAATCAAAAGAGTTGAGGGGGGCAGGGACTTAACTCAGTGGTTCCAGCGGCTGCCTTGCAAGTGGAAGGGCCCGGTTCGATCCTGACAACCACATACAATGCTGGGCGTGGAGACTCACGTCCACCAGCAATCAGCACCACATACCACAGTGCTAGTTGTGGTGGCTCATGCCTGTAATCCCAGCGCTTGGGAGGCAGAGGCAGGAGAAGGTTGCTGTGATATATGTGAGTTTGAGGCTGAGTTCAGGGCCAGCCTGAAATACAAAGTGAGCCCATCTCAAAAAAAAAAAAGAGTTGAGGGGTAAGTCCCTCAGTCCTACTCTGTCTTTTAAACAGGTCGATTGGTTTGCACAGTTGGATATACACAGGGATTACCAAGCACTGATTTTCTTAAGGAAAAGAAGAATAATGACGATGACAAGAAAGAGGGAAAGAAAGAGAGAAAGAAAGAGAGAGACAGGTGCCCAGGAGTAAAATCCTATTTTTGCCTCTCAGAGGACTCTGCTCACTCTGCTCACTGTCAACTACTTCCTTTGTTTTCTCATTTATGGAACAGCAGCAGGCTCCATGGCCTGTCAGCGGCACTTTCCTTGCTCCTCTACTTCTGGGTCTCGTAGCTTCTTTGCAGCCACACAGCGTAGCTATGTTCTTTACCTTGTTTGCTGCTACTTCTTGCTAATAGAATTTCCCTCTTCCCAAGCACATTCCTCCTTCTCTGGTGCAGGGGTACATTCTTATTTCCATTGCTATACCCAACTCTGGTTCTTTTGCATTTCTTTATTGGTCGAGAGCTGATGATTTAGCTCAGTGGTTCTTGTGCCTGCCTTGCAAGTGCAAGGGCCCAAGTTCAATCCTGTTTAATCACATACAACAATGCCAGGTGTGGTCACACACCCACCAGCAGTCAATCCCAAATACCACAATGCTGGCCATGGTTGAGTTCAGGGACTAGTGTGTGAACTACACAGCGAGACACTGTCTCAAAAAGCTAAAAAAAAATTCTGCCTTGTTTTTCTTACCACAACGTGAATGAGTAAACAGACGGACTTCTAAAAGTGTGAGTGTTAGGATATTAAATATCATTTTCAAACCCTCCAGTGTCTCCTGTGCCCACTCTCACACACTGAAAACCACTGCTATCACCATAGCCTGACAGTAAGGGACACACTACACTGCTTGTCAGGAAGCATAAGGTGAGAAACCTTGCAGCCCCATTAAGTTGCCTTTCCCATTCCCTTCCCTCCCAGGGGACACTTAGGCTTGTCTGGTAAGGAAAGAAGGGCTGTCTTGAACGCCCAGCCTGCCTTCTCCAGGCTTTCATTTGAGCCCAGGGTGAGCCAGAGCGGTCTGGGGAGGGATCCAAGCACGGAGTGCGGTGGGTGGGGTGTGAGCCCTGCTGAGGGAGAAGGGAAAGGCCTTAGGAACTTCCCATCACCCTGGCTTGCCTTGGTATTTTTCTTCCTTTCCTTTGAAGGAGGTTTGAGGATTAACCATTCAAACAAAGCCAATTCAAATAAAGTGAATGTATTTTTAGAATATCCTCCCATCCAGTGTGTGTGTCTCTCATGAATATGTCTGTTTTCATTCTCTTATACACACAAACACAATCTCCTAGACCAATCTGGTGAAGAGTTCATGCCAATTTATTAGGTCTCCCAAATATATTTGGTTTTAGATTCACTCACTGGCTCTCAAAAGCCTGGGAAACATGGGGGGGGGGTCACTGCAGGGTGACCACAGGCATTACATGAATCTATGCACTGAGCACACAATTATTTTGATCCCACCCTATACTCTGACCTTTCCAGAATGACTAGCATCTTGTCTCTTTAAAGTCCTCAACTGGCATTTTGAACCTATTTGACACTGACAATTCTACACCTTTAATTTACTATGGAACATTTTCTCTGATGGGAAGGATAGACACAGATACACTATTCATAATCTTAGGTAAAATAGTACTGTAGAAATGAAGTTTGGAGCAGTGCTTCCAAATAAGGGTTATCACAGGTCTGTGCAGTACATAAAGCATTTATAGTGTGTCACGCCCCATGCTAAGAACACTCATCTTTCCTAACTTTATTCTAAGAACTACATAAGGTACAAAGTTGTCATCAGGTACATCTCTCAGCCTCAGTCCTTCGTGTGCAATTTTTGCAGCTGCGATTTTTCCATGGTGAAGGGCAGGTTAAACTTGGGAGCACCAGTCTGAAAGCCTGTGATCAGAAACACCTACCCAGCTCTTTTCTTCTTTATTGCTTCATTGGACAATGACTACATAAGAAGGTACTGAGAGTGTCAACATAAATTTTAAGCTTCGTAAATTATTATTTTCTTAATGTTTATCGTATGAGAGTTAGAAAAAACAGTTGTATTTGTTTCTTTAAAATAAGGATTCCAAGATAAATCTGAATTTCAGATGAACAACAAAATTTTTTAGCATGTAGGTATATGTCCTATTCGATATTGGGCCCGGGTCCGCGAAATACCCACTAAACACTTGGAACCGAAACCGAACGGGTGTCCTGCGTTCTCTGCCCACCCACCCTCGGGCATTTCACAGGACTGTCCTGTGCGAAGCGCACGTGGGAGGCGAGTGCAGCGTGACAGCAGACGGCAGGGAGGCGCCTCGCACCCCGGTGCCGCCGCTGGCCGGGCCTCCCCCAGGTCCGCGTCCCTCCGACCACCGCCCCATCCCTCCTCACAGAGGTGACGTTTCCCCGCAACGGAGGGGCCTCACATTCCGCTCACCCTCCACTGTCACCCTGGAGAAGGGCGCTCTGATGCTTCTTGCTTTAGTCATCAATGGGATTAAAAAAATCGGTAGAAAAGCTCCAGATGTTAGCGGTGCTGGACAGACCCACAGGACGTTCTGCAGCCCGCGGCGGACGTGGCGGGAGGGTGGGGGGCGCCGCCGGGCCGACCGCTCTTCTGGCCCGAGCGCAGTGGCCTCCTGTCCTTCCACTCCGCTCTCCCGCGCACCGGACACGCGCTGCTGTCCGGGCTCGGGGCTCCGGCGACACCCTCGGGTCTGTGGTCCTTCACAGAGCTCCGCGCCCCGAAAGCTCCTGCACGGCGCCCCCAGCTCTGGCGCCCCCAGCTCTGCCTCCAGCCCTGACCCGGAGGAGCCTGCGCGGCGCGACGGCTTCCTGGCGGCGGCGCTGGGCCTCGCCCGCCCGCTCCCACCCCGGCGGGAGAAAACCTGGGCTTCGTTACGACGCGGTCAGGGCCCGCCGCGCCGAGCCCGGAGCAGACGGCAGGGCCACCGGACGGGCCGCGACCCGCCGGCCGGGCAGTCCAGCCCCTCCGTCCGGCCTCCGGCGTCCAGCGGACAGGGCGCGGGGCAGGTGCGGGGACGGGGACAGGGACCGGACGGGGACGGGACGGGCGCGGGCGCGGTACCTGCGGCGTGGGCGCGCGGCGCTCGCTGGTCTCGGCGGGGTCCGGCCGGCCTGCCGCGCTGCCCTCCACGTCGAAGGCGGCCGCGCCGTCCCCGGAGGCCGCGCTGCAGCGGGCACCGCCGAAGAGGAGCCACAGGGCCAGCAACGCGCGCCAGGCTGCGCGCCGGGCCATGTGGCCGGTTCTGGCTCCGGCTCCGGTTCGGGCTCCGGCTCCGAGGCCCGAAGCGCGGTTCGGCAGGGCGCGCGGGGCTCACTTCCCCCGGGGTGACCGCGGGAAGGGGCCCGAGAGCGGCGAGCCGTCTCCCTCCGCCGTCCGGCAGGGGCTGCGCAGGACCGGGCGCCGAGAGCCTCCGCCGGCGAGTCCGAGGGCCGGCCACCCGCTCCCTCGCGCCGCGACTGAGGGCCGCGGGCGCCTCCCACTCGTCCCCACCACGCCCGGCCACCTTCCACTCCGGCCCTCCCACTCCGGCTGCTTTCCGGCCCAGGCCGCCCTCCCCGCGCCTCCCCGCCCCCTGGTCCGAGCGTCCGGGCCCCTGGGGGCGTGCAGCTCTTGGAATTGCGTCCCGGGCCCCCGGGGGCGTGCAGCTCTTGGAATTGCGTGCCTGCATCTCCTCGGTCGTCAAGGTGCCCTGTTTTCTCCGTATTTCTACAGACCTCTCGTGTCTGAGGCAAGTGAGTGGAAGAGGGAAGCTCCAGGGGCCAGGAGATATCTGAGGTAGATGTTTCAGAAGGCAAGGTTGGGGAGGAAGAGCACCCACTTCTGCACGAGGTCCTGAACTCAGGGGGCACTGTGCCCCTTCTCCCAGTCTGCCCCTCTTCCTTCCAGCCTTGCTCAATCAGAGGGCTTGGGGGGGACCATCGTTCATTGCAGCGGTTGGAAAAGGACTTCATTACTCAAATGCATGGACTTTTATTTACAAAGAGCATCTTGTTTTCATCCTAAAGAGGTGCTTTGTAAGGCCTGTAACAAGGCTTGCAGTGTAGGAGCCTGCCGCACATGCTGCCCGCAGTCCGGCCTCTTCCTCTGGGCTAGCAGAGTCATGCCCACTGCAGCTGAGCCGTGGAACCTTTCTGAGACTCTGGAGCTGCCCTGCGGTTATGCGGGCCATCCCGTGGCGGATGCGTGTGTTTATATTGATTCCATACAGAGCTTTCTCTTAAAATCCGAGCGGCTTAAATATGACCAGATGTGACAACGGTAAAATGACGCCCAGGTAAGTTTCTAAGTGGTTCAAATCAGAGACACTCATGCTATAAAGCATCGTCGCGAGGCCTTAACCATTAGCTCCAGCTCACACAAGTTTTATCCAGCAGTGAACAAAGCAGCTATTTACTCGGCGCCTATCATGTACTCTATACTGAACATAGGTCATTTCTAAACTTCACGGTATTCCTGCAAAGTAGAGCTATTCTTTCCTGTTCGTAGGAGAAAAGAAAATGGAGGTGCCCAAAGACCAGGACCTTGGCCCTAAGTCACACATCTGGGAACAAGCTGAATTGAGGCGTCTACACTCAAGCTGCCCCTACCACGCCGAAACTCCGGAAATAAAGCCACAGGTTCAGGCCACTGTGGGGGTTGGGGGTCACCCCAGTAATCTGAGTTCCTTCAATACACCAAAATGTGGCATCAGTGATTTCATTTAATATGGTCTCAAAGATAATTTCAGACAGTAATTACTATCATGCTCCCCAGCGTGAAGAGTGACGCTACAGTTGTCACCTTGGTGAATGGAGTAGTAATTAAACTCAGCCGGATCAACTTCACTGACTCGGACCTGATTGAAATGATCTTGAGAGCCTAACAGAAGCAAGGTCTTGGAGGAACAGATCCTGAGGGAAAAGAAGAGGCCCTGGACCAAGATGAGATGCATGGCAGGTAGGCAACCAGAATGAGTCACAAGTTCCCTCTGGCCCTGCCTGTCCACCAAGTTGGGGTCACAGCTAATCTTCTCCCTGTATCCCCTATCCTCAGGCCACTTAAATTCCTCTGATGCTGGCCTAAAGGAAGACAGACTAGAGTGTGCTCTTGTTTCCTTCTCGGGGGTCTTCAGCAGATATCTTTCTGCCCCCAAATATCCATACCATCTTATTGGCATCTGTGCCCATCAAGTGAGGAATGCTTTCTCTGTTACAGGAAGATCCTTGATGCAGTCATATGTTACACAAGTGCCACAGCCCCATGAAGCAGAAAGAATTCTTGTGGATTCTGAAGTACTTGTAATGTTTTCACTTGGAGAGTAAATCAATAGTACTGCAAGGAAGTGTTCAGCCAAATTATGGTAATCTTTCCTACAAACCGATTAGCCTCCTTACCTAGTGGGAAAAATTAAGAATAAATGTTTGGTTTGGTTGGTTCTTTTGAGAGATTTCCACTGGGAAAAAAGGTGGCCAGACACTAAGGCAGGATGATGATGTCCTGTTCAGCTTCCCTTGATGGCAGACTGTGTGTGTGTGTGTGTGTGTGTGTGTGTGTGTGTGTGTGTTTTCTGGAGGGTGACATCCTACTTGCTGTTAATTGTCAGTTCATCTTTTCACTGTGTTTAACCTGAGACAGCAGACAGTGTGCAGCTCTACACAGGCCTGAGCAGTGGAAGAAGAGTGTGTTGGTACAGGGACCTGTAGACTTCTTCACTCTAACCAAATGAGTATTTCTAATGATTCTCTTTCTGTAGGCACTATTATTATTTTTGAAGCAGAGCACACAATATAGGAGCAGGGATTTTTTTTATATGAAATAAAACATAGGCCCTGAGGATAATATTTCTAAGAGTTTGACACAAAATTTAGTCTCAGTTTCCTTACCTCTAAAATGGGAATAGTGGTGCCTCTTCCCCTGTATTATTATAAATACTAAATAACGTATTTTCATATAGTCAGTGAGCAGTGAATGTTATTTACATAATATTTTCAAATCTTGAAGAACAGAATGATTATTTCTAAAAAAGAAAAATAATCATCTTTAGTTACCATGTAGCATAAGTAACCTCCCATGTGCTGGGAACAGTCATTTCCATTACTGGCTGTGTTAATCTTTGCATGAGGCTGGGTGGGTCATAGTGTAACAGGGCTGCAGGCAAGGAGGGATTGCAGAGGAGAACTTTGTAGCAATTGGAAGGCACTAGGGCCAGAGGGAATTCCTCACAACAGGCCAGTGTTCTGGACCACTACACCCAGCTACCCAGGG
>PVIR01039098.1:0-14143 GCA_004026965.1 Petromus typicus | reverse complement strand
AATACAACAAACAGAAATTTATGATATGCACAAAAACCAGCTCTACAAGGGAAATTCATACCAGTGAATGCCCACACCAAGAAAACAGAGCCAGCTCAAATAAAAAATCCAATGCTGAACCTCAAGCTACTACAAAAAAAGAGAAGCCCAAATCTCATACTAGGGAGGAAATTAAGATTTGTGTGGAAATTAATGCAGTACACACTAAGAGAATGATATTAAAAACTAACCAGTTAAAGAATTGGTTCTTTGGAAGGATAAAAAAAATTGACAAGCTTTGGATCAACCTTATACAAAAATGGAAGGAAAGGGCTTAAATTCGTGCAATCAAGAATGAAAAAAAAAAGAATTGCCACAGATCCAGCAGAAATGTAGAGGGTAAATTGATACAGAAAAAGCGTTTGACAAAATACAACACCCATTTATGTTCAAAACCCTACAGAAGACAGGAATAGATGGTCTGTATCTCAAACTAATAAAAGCTATCTACCAGAAACCTTCAGCCAGTATCATACTAAATGGTCAAAAATTGAAACCTTTCACACTAAGTCAGGAACAAGACAAGGATGTCCTCTCTCACCACTTCTGTTCAATATAGTTCTGGAAATATTAGCCATAGGAATTAGGCAAGAGAAAGAAATAAAAGGAATAAAGGTAGGAAAAGAAGAAGTTAAACTGTCATTTTTTGCTGATGACAAGATACTCTATCTAGAGGATCCTAAAAACTCAATTTAAAAAACTGCTGGGCCTAATCGCCAATTTTAGCAGCATAGGTGGTTACAAGGTCAACATTCAAAAATCAATAGCCTTTGTATACACAAACAGTAGACCCACTGAGATAGAAATTGGGGAGTCAATCCCTTTCACAGTAGCACCCCAAAAAATAAAGTACCTAGGAATCAGTCTAACAAAGGAGGTGAAAGACCTCTACTCTGAAAACTATAACACTCTGAAAATGGAGATAGAAGATGATATCAAAAAATGGAAAGACATATCTTGCTCCTGGGTAGGAAGAACCAATATTGTCAAAATCGTTATACTCCCAAAACTACTCTACACATTCAACACAATCCTGATTCAAATCCCAACAGCATATTTCACAGATCTAGAGAAAAAAAATTCAAACTTTCATCTGGAACCACAAAAGACTTAGAATAGCCAAAGCAATTCTAAGCAACAGGGACATGGTGGGGGGTATCACAACTCTTAACCTGAAACTATACTATAAAGCCACCATTATAAAAACTTCATGGTACTGGCAAAGTAACAGACCTGAGGATCAGTGGAGTAGACTAGAAGATCCAGAAACTACTCCAGATACACTGAGCCACCTCATCTTTGACAAAGGAGCCAAATATCCTCAGTGGAGGAAAGATAGCCTCTTTAACAAATGGTGCTGGAAAAACTGGGCTTTAACTTGCCAAAGATTAAAATTAGATCTAACTCTTTCACTGTGCACCAAGCTAAAATCAAAGTGGATAAGAGATCTAAATATTAAAACAGACTAGACCTCCTGAAAAACAGGTTAGGTAAAACTCTTGAAGACATTGGCTTAGGGAAAGACTTCATGAACAAAACTTCTATAGCACAGGAATTGGTGGAAAAAATCAACAAATAGGTAAAATTCTTGAAGACATTGGCTTAGGGAAAGACTTCTTGAACAAAACCTCTGTAGCACAGGAATTGGCTGAAGAAATCAGCAAATGGGACTTCATTCTTTTAAAAAGCTTCTGCACAGCAAAGGAAACCTCCAACAGAACAAAAAGGCAACCAACAATGTGGGAGAAAATGTTTACCAGCTGTTCCTCAGACAAAGGGTTACTATCTAGAATATATAAAGAGCTAAAAAAAATCAGCCCACCCAAATTTAAAGATCCAATTAAAAAATGGAAATCTGAAATGAACAGATATTTTTCAGAGGTATAAGTAAGAGCATATAGGAAGCATATGAAGAAATTCTCAACATCATTAGTCATTCAAGAGATGCAGATGAAAAAAACCCTGAGATTTTATCTCACCTCCACATAGAATGTCTGCCATTTCAGATTCAGCCAACAGCAAATGTTGGCGAGGCTGTGAAGAAAAAGGGACACTTCTCCACTGTTGGTGGGACTGTTGACTAGTACAACCCCTGTAGAGATCAGTTTGGAGAATCCTCAAAAAGCTAGGATTGACGGTCCCATTTCACCCGGCCATTGCCCTGCTAGGTATATACACAAAAGAATTAAAAGACTCATATCGCAGTGACATATGTGCACCCATATTTATAGCAGCTCAGTTTGTGATTGCTAAATCTTGGATACAACCTAAATACCCATCAACTGCAGCCTGCATAAAAAAGCTGTGGTTCTTCTACAGAGTGGAGTATTACTCTGCTGTAAAAAATGATAAGTTTGAATCATTCATACTTAAATGGATGTACCTTGAGGACTTCCTCATAAGTGAAATTTATAAGTCACAGATGTATAAATATCACATCATTTCTCTGGTATGAGAAAATAAAGATATAAATGAGTTCTAGAATGTATGTTATATATTTTCAAACAGAAAATACTCAAAGCGAAATGGGGTGGAGGGGGATAAGTAATGAGATTATAACAAGAAAGGAAGGAAATAAAATTTATGTATATAGGGGGTGGGGTGTTATGGTGGGCAGAGTTATGGGAAAAAATGAAAATTAAGTTGTGTTATATATTGGTACAAATTCTCATTGTTGAGTGTAATCATGATGTGTATATGTAATTTACCAATAAAGATTTTCATTAAAAAAAAGAATGAAGTCAGTAAGCATGCAAGAAATTAAATGTAAGGAGAAATCTTTAGAAAATCATAATAAATGTATCATCTCTAGGAAAATGTTGTAAAAATATGTCCACACATATCAAGTATAACCATCAATATTAATGCCCTTAATTCATCAATTAAAAGAAATAAATAGGCAGATTGGATCAAAAGCAAGATCCAATACTGTGCTGTATTCTAGAAGCACAATTCAAAAAGAAACCTATACACTGAATTAAACGTATGGTAAATAGTTCTCCATGTGACAGTAAACTGCCAAAAAGCAGGACTGACTACTTTATTTGCAGATGAGTAGATTTCAACTAAAACTAATTTAGGAAGGCACAAACTAATTAAGGAAGACAAAACTCATTAAGGAAGACAAGAATGTACGCTGCATTATTGTACAGGCAAAAATCTTACAGAAAGAGATGACAATCATATGTGCAGCAAATTTTAGTACACCCAACTACATAAAACAAAAGGTAATAGATATGAAAAGCCAAATAAGCACTATACAAGAGTAATGGGGGATTGTAACACTCCAGTGTCATAAATAGACAGAAAAACTGGACAAAAAATCAACAATGATATAATATACCTGAACCAAACTTCTAAACACATGGATTTAATATATGTTTTTAGGGAACTCTCCACCACATAATCAGAATACACATTCTTCTCAGGTACACATAGGCCATTCTCCAAGATAGGCAAAATGTTAGTTCATAGAAAATATTTAAGTAAAGGCAAAGAAATCAAAGTTGTCTGCTTACTACCATACCATAACCCCTTTCTACTTGAAAATCAAAAGAAAAAGAAATTCATAAACTCATGGATATTTAGTAACACTCTAATGAATAAGCAAAGGGTTATGGAAGAAATTAAAAATTTTCTACAATTAAATGATAATGTCAGTACAACATACAAGAATCGAAGGGACACAGCAAAAGCAGTCTTATGAGGGAAATTAACAATAGTGAATGCTCATACTAGGCAAACAGAAAAAGCTCAAACAAACAGCCAAATACTGACCCTCAAGCTCTGAGAAAAGGCAGAGCAAGACAAAGCCAAAGTTCAAACAAAGGAGAAAATTATCAAAATCATAGCAGAAATTAATGCAATGGAGACTAACAGGATGATACAAAAATTAATAAATCAAACAGTTGGTACTTTGAAATAATAAACAAAATAAACAAACCCTTAGCCAACTTTATTAAAAAAAAAGGAAAAGGCCAAAGTCCATGCAATTCAGAATGAAATCAGTGAAACCACAAGCAATCCATCAGAAGTCCAGAGGACATTCAACATCTAGTTCAAAAATCTCTATTCCAATAAGATGAAAAACACAGAAAAAGTGGACCATCTCCTTTCAAAGTTGAACAAGCAGAATATAAAAATTCTAACCACACCAATATGAATCAGTGAAATTGGAAATATAATTAAAAACACACCAACAAAGAAAAGTTCTGGTCCTGATGGCTTCACTGCTGAATTCCACAAGAAATTCAGGGAAGAGCTAATGTCATTTCTCCTCATAAACTTTAATGAAATTTAATGAGATGCAAGACTTCCAATTTCATTCTTCAAAGCAACTATTACTGTGATTCCAAAAGCAAGGAAAGACCCAACAAAAAAAGAGAACTATAGAACAATATACTTGATGAATGTAGATACAAAAGTCCTCAATAAGCATGCACTCAACTCAAATCAAGTGAATTTGGGCATTTAAATATCAAGACAGAAACACTAAACATGCTGTAAAACAGATTAGATAGAAAAAAAAATTACTTGCTGTTTCTCAGACATAGGGCTATAATCTAGAGTATATAAAGAACTAAAAAAAAAAATCAATCTTCCCAATTTTAAAAACTCAGTTATAAAATGAGGATCCAAAATTAAAGAACATTTTTCAGATGAAAAAGTAATGTCAGCCAAGAAACACGAAGAAATTCTCAGTATTTTTGGTCATTCAAAAGATGCAGATGAAAACACTGAGATTTCATTTCACTCCACCAAAAAAAAAATGGCTGCTATCATGAAATTAACCAACAACAAATACTGGTGGGTCTATGGGGAGAAAGGAACCTTCTCCACTGTTGGTGGGAATATAGACTGGTGCAACCACTGTGGAGATCAGTGGGGGAGATTCCTCAAAAAATTGGGATTATAGATCCCATTTGTCCTGGCTATTCCCCTGCTAGGTATATACATAATTGAATCAAAACATTCATATCATACATAGTTACAGTAGCTCAGTTTGTGTTAGCCAAATCTTGGAAACAGCTCAAATATCCATTAATAGGAGAAAGAAAAAAGAAGAGGGTTTTGGTGTTGTTTTATAAAATCAAGTATTACTCTGCTATAAAGAATGCTACATTCACATCAGTTATGCTCAAATGGATGTACCTTGAGAATGTACTCATAAATTAAATAAATAAGACAAAATACCATATCATGTTTTTGGTCTGAGAAACTGAATGTGTAAATGAGTTGCAAAATGTGTGATAGGTGATGTGAACTCAGAAGATAATCAAAATAAAAAGGAAAGGGGGAGTAAAGGAAAGTAAAGAAGGGAAAGAAAAAATTTTATGGTTAAAGAAAGGAAACAGACTTATGGATATAATGGAATATAGGAAGGGCAGAGGAATGTGAAAAAATAAGAATCAAGGTGTGTTTTGTACTGCCACAAATCTTCAATGTTGAATGTGATTGTAATGCATATATAAAAAGTACCAGTAAAATAAATTTTAAAAAAATATCCCCCCCAAAGAAAACACTCAGTAAGACACTGGGAAACTGAATACAGAGGATCATAAAGGAGATCATAAACCCTGACCAAGTAGGATTCATCCCAGGGATGCAAGTATGGTTTAACCTATATAAATTGATGAATGGAAAACATTATGCTAACAGAAGCAAGAACAAAAGCCATATGATCATCTGAATAGAGCACAACAATTTCACAAAATTCAAAACTTGTTAATGATTAAAAAAACTCTACAGAAAATTGGAATAATAGATTTTTATTTCAATCTGATAAAAGCTATTTATGAGAAACCCACACTCAGCATCATACTAAATGGTCAAAAACTTAAGCCTTTCATGTTAAAATCAGGAATAAGACAAGGATGTGCAGTATCAATATATGTCTGGATGTGTTTGCTAAACCAATTAAATAAGTAAAAGAAGAAATAAAGATAGGAAAGGAAGAAGTTAAATTGTGACTATTTGCTGATGACATGGTACTATATTTAGAAGATCTCAAAAACTTAGCCAAAAAACTACTGACTTAATCTCTGATTTCAATACTTTAGCTGGATGCAACGCAAACACATCAAAATCCATTCCCTTCTTATATACAGATAATAACTCAGTGAAGGAGAAATAAGGGGAAGAAGTCCTTTCACAAAGCATCTAAAAATTAGCTATCTAGGAAGCAATCTAAAAAATGAGATGAAATCCTTCTACCCTGAAACCTATAGCACTCTGAAAAAAGGACAGGATATCAGAAAATGGAAATGTATCCCTTATGCACAGGTAGAAAGAATCACTGCTGTCAAAATGTTCATATTCTCAAAATTGCTAAAGAGATTTTATGTAATTTTGATTGAAATGTCAGCAGGATATTTCAAAGATCTAGAGAAATTAACTCAAAAATTTATCTATAATCATAAGTGACCATTTTAGTGTGAAAGTTTGCAGTTTTTGACCATTTACTACAATGCTAGGTGTTGTTTTCATAAATACTTTTTATGAGGCAGAGATAAAGTACATCTACTCTAACTTTCTGGAGGATTTTGATCATAAATGGGCATTGGATTTTGTCAAATACTTTTTCTGCATCAATTGAGGTGACCATATGGTTTTTGTCCTTGAGTCTGTTAATATAGTGTATTACATTTATTGATTTATGAATGTTGAACCATCCTTGCATCCCTGGGATGAATCCAACTTGGTCAAGGTATATAATCTTCTTGATGATTCTCTGTAGTTTGTTTACCAGTATCTTATTGAGGATTTTTGCATCGATGTTCACTAGAAGGATTGGCCCATAGTTTTCTTTCTGGTTAAGTGTTTATCTCCTTTTGAAATCAATGCATTGGCTGATTGCAGGAATGAATTTGGGAATACTACTTCCCTGTCTATTTCATTAAAAAACTTGAGAAGTATTGGCATTAATTCTTTTTTGAAAGTTTTATAGCATTCTTCAGTAAAGCCATCAGCAACAAGGCTTTGCTTTCTCAGTTGGTTTTTTATTACATTTTCAATTTCACAGATTAATTTTGGGGTGTTTAACCTTTTTATATCTTCTTCATTCTAATTTGGAAGTTCATGTCTGTCTAGGAAACTATCCAATTCTTCTGTATTTTCCAATTTACTGGAGCTCTAATTTTCAAAGTAGGTGTTTATTATCCTCTAGACTTTCTCTGGATCTGTGGTGATTTCCTCCTTTTCATTCCTAAAACCGTGAATTTGAGCCTTTTCCTCCCATTCTTTGATACGATTGACTAAGGGCCTGTCACCTTTATTTATTCTTTCAGAAAACGAACTCTTTAATCAGTTGATTTTTTTTGTATCATTCTTTTAGTCTCCATTACATTAATTTCTGATCTGATCCTATTAATTTTCTCCCTAGTACCAGCTTTGGGTTTGTCTCGTTCCTCTTTTTCTAGTAACTTGAGGTTCAGCATTGCATTGTTTATTTGAGCTTGTTCTGTTTTCCTGGTGTAGTTGTTCATTTCTATGAATTTCTCTCATAGAATTGTTTTCATTCTGTCCCATAAATTTCTGTATCTTGTACTGGAATTACCATTTAACTGTAAAAACTGTATAATTTCTTCTGTGATTCATTGTTTGTTGACCTGAGTATTTTTCAATTTCCATGGTTTTGTGAGGATCTTGGAATTTCTTCTGTTATTCTGCTCCAACTCAAGGCAATATGGTCTGACAGTATACAGGGGATAACTTCCCTAGACTAGAACATAGTCTATTTTGGAGAATGAGCAGTAAGGAGATGAAAGCAATATATTCTGACTTTGTGGGGTGAAATATTCTGTAGGCATCTATTAAGTCTATCTTTTCAGAAGTTTGGTTCTGTTTAAATATTTAATTATTGATATTTTTTCTTGTCAATCTGTCTAGTTGTGACAGCTGGGTATTGAAGTCCCCTACTACTATTGTAATACTGCTTATGCATATTTTCATATGCATTATTTTTTAGATTTGTTTTATTTAATTTATTCATTATTACTTTTTGACAGGGTCTTGCGTTATAGCTCAGGCTGGTCCTGAACTCAGAGTCAAACTCAGAAATCCTGCTGCCTCTTCCTCCCAAGTACTAGGATTACAGACATGAGCCATTATGCCCAACATTGTTATGTGTGGTTACTAGGGATTGAATAAGGGCCCTTGTACTTGCAAGGCAGGCACCAGAACCATTGAGTTAAATGCTCAGTCCCATTCGTATTTTTTAAATACATTTTGGTGCATTGGAATCTGGTACACGAATATTGATGAATGTCATCTCTTTTTCTTGGGTTGTTCTCTATAGGAGAATACAGTTTCCTTCTTTGTCTCTCTTAGTCAGTTTTGGTTTGAAATTGATTTTTTCTTCCTACTCTTTTGCAGTTTCCTGTCACATGGAGAATTCTTTTTTTGTTGTTGTTAATGCCCTTTTATAATCTGTCTTTTCTTGGTACTATCCCCCCAAAACTATTGCTTTGCTTTTTGCCTCTACAAATGATGTTCTGGAGAGGAGAATTCTTTTCCATCATTTTACTTTCAATCCATGCCTTTATTTTTGAATTAAGCATATTCTTATAAGCAGCATATTGTAGAATCTTGTTTCTTGATTCTTTCTGCTAGTCTGTGTCTTTTAATTGGTGCATCGAGTCCTTTGATATTAATGATTATGACTGAAATGGACTAAGTCATACCTGTCATGATGGTTTCCTGTTCTTGGCTTTTTGCTTTTGTTCCTTCCTATTGAGTTTCTTGCCTTGCTCAATGGATTCACTCTGCTGGGTCTCATGAGTTTGTGACCTTCATTTTTTTTTCCAAGTTATTCTTTTTACAATTCAAATCTTTACTGGTGCATTATATATACAAATCATGGTCACATTCAGCGTTGAGAACTTGTACCAGTATATGATATGACATGACCTAATTCTCATTTTTTTCCCATTCCCCCCACCCACTCTGCAACTCCCCACCCTTTATATACATAGGCTTTGTTTCCGTTTTTTGTTATCATCACATTGTTTTCTCCTCACTACTTACCCCTACACCCCATTTTCTTTTAAATATTTTCTATTTCACAATATCTACCATATATTGTAGAACTCATTTACACCTTCATTATCTCATATCAGAGAAAAGATACGATATTTATACATCTATGACCTATTTATTTCACTTATGAGGATAGGATTGTGTCACTCATTCTCAAATGGGTGTATTCTTTATTTTTGGGTGTAGGTTTTGTATTTATGAAGATTTTTAGTTGTTTCTTGGTCAATTCTTAAGAAATTTGTTTTTCTTCAAAACACCTTTAATGGCATTTTTTCTTGATTTCTTTCTTGGGGCTGTTTGTGTACAGGAATGGTATTGATTTTTTATCTGACCAACTTGCTAAATTTTTTGTTAGTTCTGGGATTCCCTCAGTGGATTTTGGGGTCTTTTATATATAAGGTCCTGTCTTCTATGAATAAAGGTAATTTCCTTTCTTCCTTTTGTATGTTCCCCTTTCACTTCTTTTTCTTTGTGATTACCTTGGGTGAAGTTTACAATATTATACTGAATAGGACTGGTGATAGTGAGCATGTTTATTTTATCTCTAATTTTAAAATCGGAGCTTTCAGTATTTCATCATTTAATATAGGGTTAGTGCAGGATATGTCTTAAAAGTTTTTTTTTTATCATATGGAGATAATTTCCCCCTATACTTATTTTCTTTTTTTATTGAAATCTTTATTGGTACATTATATATACACATCATGATTGCACTCAACAATGAGAATTTGTACCAGTATATGACACAACTTAATTGACATTTTTTTCCCATAGCCCTACCCACTCTACCACGCCTACCCTCTATATACATAAACTTTGTTTCCTTTCTTTGCTATAATTTCATTATATTTCCCCCTTCACCCTATTTCACTTTGAGTATTTTCTATTTCACAATATATAACATACATTCTAGAACTCATTTATATATTTATTTTCTCATACCAGAGAAAAGGTGCGATATTTACACATCTGTGACCTATTTATTTGGTTCTTATACTTATTTGCTTTGGGAAAATTATCATGAATGTATTTTTTGAGTTTGTCAAAATATTTCTTGTGTTTGTTGCAGTGATCATGTAATGTTTATTGTTTCTGTACATGTGATATATTACCTTATGATTTACATATGTTCATCCATCTTTGTATCCTGAGACGAAGCCTACATTGTCATACTGAATGATATTTTTAATGATTTCTTGCTTTCTTTCCTGCATCTCAATGAAAGCTTTTGTATCTAAGTTTTATTAAAGAGATTGGGCTGTTGTTTTATATTTTTAGGTGAAACTTTTTCTGGGTTTGTATTGAAAGTAGTATGAAAAGACCTTTTTGTCAATATCAAACTCTTTAGTTTCTACTTCCCAAGGGATGTGTTCTGGGTGTAGTTAACTATGGACCTTTGCCTGTGTCCCAAGATCTGATCATCTCTTAATTTGTGGAGGGAAGTATGTCACGTAATTGTTCTTGCACCCAGTTCTCCAGAGGAAAATAACAGTTATGTTGATGTCACAAAAATAGGTTGAATTTTAGTATATAGCACAACGCAGTTCATGGCAATAACTCTGCTATCTCTGGCAATACCAGTGAAATCAGCAACAATAGTAGAGTCAAAGACAAAATGGATATTGACATATGATAAGCACCTATAAGAGTTACCATTTTACCAATTTCAACAATTAAAAGGAGGCATATTATAATAATAAACACGCAAAATCAAACAATATATTGATATACAGTGTTTTGATTATGCTTCTCACTGCTGAGACTAAATACCTAATACTCAAAGTTAAAGGAGAAAAGGGTTATTTTGGTTTACAGTTTGTAGAGGTTTCAGTCGATAGTCAGCTGGCTCTAAAAAAAAAATGGCATGACAGAGGGACATCACAGAGATACAGTCATGGCAAAACAGGGCAGGCAGAAGGCAGTCAACAATCAAGTAGCAAAGAGCAAGTAGAAGTAGACTTTATATTCTATCCAAGCTGTAAGCCTATTGATTGGTGCTGTGTACCTCCAGGATAGGGCACCTTTAATATTATCATTACATACTCTAGATGCAGCTATCACCTACAAACACACACACACACACACACACACACACACACACACACACACACACAAAACGAAAAACAAAAAACAAAAAACAAAAAACAAAAAACAAAAATAAAAACAAATTCCAACTAGTACCACAGGAGTCTTTGGGAAGACATTTAAATATGAGCTATAAAACATTTACTAAATCTAGGAATTATACTATAACTGACAATAAAAATAATTCAACAATAATAGCATAGGATTGTATAAATATCTGAAGATATATAAAGCTTAATAATAATACTACTTAGCTGTGAAGAAGCTTTTTAAAAGAATGAGGTCCCATTTGTTGATTTCCTCAGCCAATTCCTGTGCTATAGAAGTTTTGTTCATGAAGTCTTTCCCTAAGCCAATGTCTTCGAGAGTTTTACCTAACCTGTTTTGCAGAAGGTTTAGAGTGTCTGTTTTAATATGTAGGTCTCGTATCCACTTTGATTTTAGCTCTGTACATGGTGAAAAAGTTAGGTCTAGTTTTAGTCTCTGACAAGTTAAAGCCCAGTTTTTCCAGCACCATTTGTTAAAGAGGCTATCTTTCCTCCATTGAGGATATTTGGCTCCTTTGTCAAAGATGAGGTGGCTCAGTGTATCTGGAGTAGTTTCTGGATCTTCTAGTCTACTCCACTGATCCTCAGGTCTGTTACGTTGCCAGTACCATGCAGTTTTTATCACAGTGGCTTTATAGTATAGTTTCAGGTTCGGAGTTGTGATACCCCCCACCATGTCCCTGTTGCTTAGAATTGCTTTGGCTATTCTAAGTCTTTTGTGGTTCCAGATGAAAGTTTGAATTTTTTTTCTCTAGATCTGTGAAATATGCTTTTGGGATTTGAATCAGGATTGTGTTGAATGTGTAGAGTACTTTTGGGAGTATAACGATTTTGACAATATTGGTTCTTCCTACCCAGGAGCAAGGTATGTCTTTCCATTTTTTGATATCATCTTCTATCTCCATTTTCAGAGTGCTATAGTTTTCAGAGTAGAGGTCTTTCACCTCCTTTGTTAGACTGATTCCTAGGTACTTTATTTTTTGGGGTGCTATTGTGAAAGAGACTGACTCTCCAATTTCTATCTCAGTGGATCTATTGTTTGTGTATACGAAGGCTATTGATTTTTGAACGTTGACCTTGTAACCAGCTGTACAGCTAAAATTGGTGTTTATGTCCAGCAGTTTTTTAATTGAGTTTTTAGAATCCTCTAGATAGAGTATCATGTTGTCAGCAAATAATGACAATTTAACCACCAACAGTGCAAAGAGGCAACAAACAATGTGGGAAAAAATCTTTACCAGCTGTTCCTCAGACAAAGGATTACTATCTAGAATATATAAAGAGCTCAAAAAAATCAACTCACCCAAATTTAATGACCCATTTCAAAAATGGGCATCTGAAATGAACAGATACTTTTCAGAGGAAGAAGTAAGAGCAACTAAGAAGCATATGAAGAAATGCTCAACATCATTAGTCATTCGAGAGATGCAGATGAAAACAACACTGAGATTTCATCTCACTCCACATAGAATGGCTGCCATTTCAGATTCAGCCAACGGCAAATGCTGGCGAGGCTGTGGAGAAGAAGGAACCCTTCTCCACTGTTGGTGGGACTGTAGACTCGTACAACCCCTGTGGAGATCAGTTTGGAGAATCCTCAAAAAGCTAGCACTGGAGGTCCCATTTGACCCAGCTATCGCTCTTCTAGGTATATACGTACAAGAATTAAAAGATTCATATCACAGTGACATATGTGCACCCATGTTTATAGCAGCCCAATTTGTGATTGTTACATCTTGGAAATAACCCAAGTGTCCATCAACTGGAGACTGGATAAAAAAGCTGTGGTTCTTGTACAGACTGGAGTATTACTCTGCCATAAAAAATGATAAGTTTCAATCATTTCTACTTAAATGGACATACCTTGAGGATATCCTCATAAGTGAAATAAATAGGGCACAGATAGGTACATATCGCATCTTTTCTCTGGTAAGAGAAAATAAAGATGTAAATGATTCCTAGCATTGTATGTTATATATTGTGAAATAGAAAATGCTCAATGTAAAATAGGAAGAAGGGGGAAAAATGATGAGATTGTAACAAAAAAGTGAGGAAAGAAATTTTATGTATGTGGAGGGACGGTAGGGTGAGTAGGGCTATGTGAAAAAATGAGAATTAAATTGTGTCTTATACTGGTACAAATCTCCATTATGGAGTGCAATCATAATGCGTATATGTAATGTACCAATAAAGATTAAAAAAATAAAAAATTTTAAAAATGCTATAAGGAAATGAAAAAAATAGTAGTATTACTTATCATGGAAGGAATGAGGCTTGAAGAAGCAAAATTTCAAAAATTAAAAAAAAAACACTTCAATTTCAGCTCAGTACACAGTGAAAGATGTAGGCCTATTTTTAGTATTTGGCAAATTAAAATTTAATTTTTCCAGAACCATACATTATTTTTTTTAATCTTTATTGGTACATTAAGTATACACATCATGATTGCACTCCATAATGGGGATTTGTACCAGTATAAGACACAACTTAATTCTCATTTTTTCCCATAGCCCTACCCACCCTACCACCCCCCCATATACATAAAATTTGTTTCCTTACTTTTTTGTTACAATCTCAACATTGTCCCCTTTCACCTTATTTTGCATTGAGCATTTTCTATTTCACAATATATAACATACAATGCTAGGACTCATTTACATCTTAATTTTCTCATACCAGAGAAGAGATGCGATATGTACCTATCTGTGACCTATTTATTTCACTTATGATGATATCCTTAAGGTATGTCCATTTAAGTAGAAGTGATTCAAACTTATCGTTTTTTATGGCAGAGTAATACTCTATTCTGTAGAAGAACCACAGCTTTTTTATCCAGTCTCCAGTTGATGGACACTTGGGTTGTTTCCAAGATGTAGCAATCACAAACTGGGCTGCTATAAACATGGGTACACATATGTCACTGTGATAAGAGTCTT
>PVIR01039097.1:0-14144 GCA_004026965.1 Petromus typicus | reverse complement strand
CTTTGTACCTGCCCTGTTTTCTGGTGATGTTTGTTGCAAGTATCTTTCTTCCTAATATTTAGGAATGTTAAAATATCAGTGTTTCCTGGGTTTTTCTTTACAGTCTGTATTGGGACCTAAAAAAAAAAAACATAACAAAAACAAAAAAAAACCCCACCTAGTTCTGGCACACCATATGAGACACTCAAACAATACAGTTAGAACAACTTCTTGCATCTGCTTAGAGGCAGGAAGGCTCTGTCTCCTGCACTGCTACAATGGCTGTGCCTGAGGTTCCAATAGGCCCGCCTACTCACCAATACAGAGTCCCTGGGCTCCCTTGTGCATTCGGCCTGGAGGCCAGTAGGCTGTAGGCCCTGTGCAGCTGCAATGGTACTGGCTAATGTTCCAAAAGGCCCACCTACTCACCAATACAGAGTCCCTGGATGTACTTGTGCAGTTGACATGGAGAAAGGAAGACTCTGGCCTTCCTTGGCTACAATGGCATGGGCTTCTGCTTCCCTGGCTCTGCCCTCTTTTATACTCAGTCCCTTGGTGCTCTTGCCGGCAGGCTTCCAACCCCCGCGCAACTGCAATGGCGGCGACCACCACCTCCGTGGCACTGCCTGCTGTTATACTCAGTCCCTGGGCACTCTTCCGGCATGGGCCTGGAGGTCAGCGCGCTCCAAGCCTGGCGCAAGTGTAATGGACCCAAACGCCACCTCCCTGGTGCTGCCCGCTGTTATACTCAGTCCCTGGGTGCTTTTCTGGTGGGGCCTGGAGGCCAGTAGGCTCCAACCCCGGTGTGAGTGTAATGGCGCCAAACTGGCACTCTAGCCACCTTCTTGATTCTAGGCCTGGTGTAGAGGCTCTCTCTGTGAGCTCTGGCCTATACATGGAGCCCTCAGCTTCTAATGTGTGCTTAGGCTCACCTTGACGGCCCTGGTGCTGCAAGTACAGACAAAACCATACACTGTGTCCTGTGTTGTTCCTCAGTGTGTAGAGTCCTGCTCTCTGCACTGCCACATGATATTGCAAGAGGTGAAGTGGCTTTAGTCAGTCGCCTGGCCTAACACTTTTCAGTAACACAGCCTGCATGTACTGCCCTATAGGTAGGGGCCTTAGGGCTGTGCCCAACCCAGAATTTCACCCCAGTTGTCCTGGTAGTAGATTTCAACTCTAAGGCTTGGACTTAATTCTCTCTCTCTCTCTCCCACACTGGAGATCCCCCTGTCAGAGCTGGGTTGCTTAGCATTGGGGGCAAGTGACAAAGGCAACTTTTCATTCTTGTTTCTTCAGTATTTAGGTTTGACTGTACTAAAAATAAATCCTATGGATTCTTCCTTAATTTATTTAGCTCTCATAAAGAATTTGATGTGTGAATTATCTGTTCAACTTTGTGAACACTGCTAGAGGATCTTGCTCAACCAGATCTTGCTCTGCCAGATCCAAGGTCTTGTTTTCTATCCACTTAGTCATTCTTTGCCTTTCATTTGGCAGATTTTACCTGTTTACATCCAAAGTAATTACTAATTGGCAAGGTCTTCAGTATTCTCTAACTTGTTTTATAGGTTTTTTTGTGTGTGGTTTATTTCTTTCTATTGTTACTTCCTAAAGACTTCTTTTACATTTAAGTGATTATTCTAGTAATGCGTTTTGCCTCTTTGCTATTCTGGACTTGTCTATTGCACACACTTGCAATGTTGTTCCCAGGAGGCTTAAAAAGCGTCACTTTATCATCAATGTCTGTTTTGGAATGATGGAAACTTAAAATGACTAAAAAAATCCAAAAGGAACAAAAATGAAGATATCACAAAAAGAAAATTTTAAAATTTCACTCCATTTTTCTCCAGATTTTTGAATTTAATATTCCCTTTTAAAATTTCCTTGTGTTTTTATCTTTTAATATACTAATGTAGTCATTATTTTAATTAATTTGTCTTTAGCCTTCATATTAAAGATATGAATGGTTTGTGGGCCGTGATTACAATATAAGCACATCCAGAATTTATACAGTTACTCTTACCCCTGAGTTTTGTACCTTCCAATGCTTTTTTCTTAATAATGTTTTTGTTTTGTTTTGTTTTGTTTTTGTTTTTGTTATTTTAGCTTAAGGAACTTTTGTGAAGGTGGTTGAGTTTCTTTAGGTCTGATGTTTTAAACTTTCCTTCTGAGAATTCATCTGTACTTGTCATTATATGCTGAGTTTCTGGCATGATACTTTGAGTGTTTGGAGAAATCATGGTTTCCTGAATATTCTTGATGCTGATTATTATGTGACATTTACAATTTGTTTTATTTGCTCATGTCTTTCCAGAAAGTCACATGATAAGTGACTACTTCCACCATTTCAGCACTGGATGGTATCCTAAATCCGGTTTGCCCATGACTCTAGTGTTGGAGTTTTGTCACTGTCTAAGTAAAAGAGGGTAATTTAGGCCTATATTTGTCCTAAATCTGTTATTAGTATGTTGTTAAGCATAAGGAGGGGTGGAGAGACCTGAAAAATATGTGTCGCTAAAAGCCTCTCCCTCAAGTGAGATAAGACTAGACGCCTAACACAACCATCAGACTGAGTTGTCAGTCTTTGAGAACAGCACAACATTAAATACAACCAAGACCCACATTACTGCTGAGATAGACTTGTGGCCCAAGACAACTTATGATGCTGGCCAAGTGGCAGACTGTCAGATGGGCTGTGTGTCTTTACCTGACCCACAGTTCTTCAGAGACTTTGTATCTGTAGTGAGGCCTTGGAATGGAGGACATTATGATCAACTCCAGATTAGGTTACACAGGCCTAGCACTGAATTACTTGGCAAAGGTCTGTGATTCCTAGTCTATCCTACAGATACTCAACAGGTAGAAATCTAATTGTATCCTATTCTGTCAGAGGTAAAAGAAGTCTTAGTGTGGCTGGGCCATTGGCCACCAAAACAGATACTAAGCTGAGTTTCACCTAAATTTCATTTATTCAGGGTCTTACCTGGTATTTGGCATCCACCCAAGACCATGCCACAGTTTATAATAATGTAAGCTGAAACATGAGTCTGCCCAGCTAGGCATCAGGTCTCTGCCTGTTGTGTTGTAGGTTTAGAGATTTCACCAGTGAGAATAAGCTTCAGAATATCTGTGCTGTCTGAGGAATGGGACCAGTGATAGTGACAGTCCTTTAACTGCCAAGGTTGATGTGAACCTGACTGTACCAAAGTCCCACTCCAAAATGTAACAATGTTTAATGATGAAACTTGAATGTGTGCTAGCAAAATACAAGTTTCTGCCTGGTGGTAGGGCAAGTCTTGAAGCTCTCTCTGCAGGTTTTGGCTGACAACAGGGACTTTACTTTCTGCGTGATAATGAGTCTTACTTCACCAATCCTTGCTCTGAGACCAAGCCTTGCAGTAGCTCTCTTGCCTTGCTCCTTTGCAAGTGGAGTCCTGCTAGCCCCTGTGCTGTCCAAGGTAGGGTAGTGGCAGTCTCTCAGCTACCTAGCTAATGTAGTTCCAGTGACTCATACTGTGGACACTGTTCTGGTTGCAGAGCTTGTGGGTTTCTCTTGGCACTGGCCTTCACTGTGCTGGACCTACTACTGAGTTTCAAGTTTCAAGCCTGGACTTAATTATTTCTCTCCCCTAATTATAATTATAATCGTGGTTATCTATATAACTATAATATATCCATTATATAATATATATATAATATAATCATAGTTATAATAATTATAAGTATTATAATCAATTGTCTTATTATTATAATTAATTATAATAATTATTATGATTATTTATTTTCCCCAAGTTGCTTGGAATATAGGGAGACTTGATGTGTGCGACTCTATTCTTCCTGCCTTCTTTAATGTATCTTTTCTGTGATCTTTTACCTGGCTTCCTTAGATTCTTTGAGCTCATAAAGAGTTGTTCAAATTGCTGTATCTGTAGGGAGATTATCACTGGAAGATAGACATCACCTTGTTCCATCTTCCTCTAGTCAAGTGATTTTCAACAAAGGAGCAAAACCGTACAAGGGAGAAAGAAAATCTTTTCAATAAACAATGCTGAAAAAAGCAAATATCAACATATGGAAGAATCTCAAGTATAGTTTCTCATCATGTAAATAAAATCCCACAGTGGATCAATATAAGATTCAGCACTATGAAATTATTTGAAGAAAATACAGAAGAAGCACCTTGTGTATAATGAGGAAATATTGCCAATTATTCATCTAATAAAGATTCAACTTCCAGAATATTTAAGAAAATACAAAATGCAACAGGAAAACAAATAATCTGATTTAAAAATAAATAACCCAAATAGTCAGATCCTAAAGAAAGCATAAAAATGGCCAATATATAAGTGGTTAGCATTACTAATCACTAGAAAAATAAAAATCAAAACCACCATAACGGGGCGTGGTGGTTCATGCCTATAATCCCAGCACTCGAGAGGCAGAGGCAGGAGGATTACTGTGAGTCCGAGGCTCACCTGGACTCCGTAGTAAGTTCAGGGCCAGCCTGAACTACAAAGTAAGACCCTGTCTCAAAAACAAAACAAACAAACAAACAAAAATAACCCACCATGAAGAGTCATCTCACCCCAGTTAGCATAGCTAATATGTAAAAGACAAGATGTAAAAAATAATGATGTGGAGAAAAAAGTATTTTATAAATTGTTAGTGAGATTGTATATTAGCAGTCCTCAAACAAAACTATATGAAAATTACAAAAATAACAACATGGATGGAAATGGAAGGCATCATACTCAGTGAAATGAGGCACAGAAAGACATCCACTTACATGTGGATGCTAACCTTTTGATCTCAAAGGGAATAGAGTGATTAGAGAAGCAAAGGGTGTGGGGAAAAAAAGAGTTGGAGAGAGGATTACTAATAGGTATCAAGGTGCAATTAAATAGAACCAATAACTTTAATATTCTGTGTCACAGTAGGATAGGTCTGGTTGACAAGAGAGAATTTCAAAATGGCTAAGAGGTTTTTTTAATGTTCCCAGCAAAAATAAATGATATATATCTAAGATGATACATGTGCCTATTACTCTGATATTTATACATTGTGTACGTGTATTGAAATGCCATACTATATTCCATTAGTATATGCAACTATATGCCTAAGTTAAAAACAAACGTTGAAAATGCATCTTTTAAGCTAAAACATGGACTGCACAATAAACACAAGCTTTCTCGTATTGAATGGGAATATTGGAAAGAAAGCTATGAAAATTAATTTGGTGAACTTAAGCCAGGACTTTATATTGCCAAGTCCAACTTAAGACAAATTTGCAACGATGACACATTTATGTGTATAGTTATTTTTTACAATTCCAGGGTCTAAGCCCTGCCATTCCTGGTACCATTAGGACATGAGGCTACCAAGAAATTATGGTTCTCTCTGATTGCAATAACCTTGAATTAAAAGAAAATTTAGTTCCTAGTACTGAATCTTTAATTCTGCTTTCTAATTTTAAGTGCGTTTGGATTTATCTTTTGATTCTTTCTCAGTTGACTCAATTGAAAGTAAGCTTGTAGCCACTGCTAATTTAAATATGTAGTTTATGAGATTATAATAAAAAAAGAAAGGGAACAAAGTTTATGTATATGGGGGGATGGTAGGGTGGGTAGGGCTATGGGAAAAATGAGAAATAAGTTGTGTCATATACTGGTACAAATTCTCATTGTGGAGTGCAATCATGATACGTATATGTAATGTACCAATAAAGATTTCAATAAAAAATATATAGCTTATAAAGTTCAGACTCGGCTAAGCAATTGTCTCTCCCCCACCTCTTTTTAAAAGCAATAAGGTTTATTTTCTTTTGTCTCTTGAGCACATAAGTTAGCTCCACTGAGTCTAGTTTCTGCTGCTTGAGTGTTTCATGATGACCTGGGCAGTAAGCTCAGTATAATTGTCTACTATTCAAAGAAAATTGAAGAATAAGATTTTATATAGTTACTCTTAAATATTATAACAACTTGAAACAATGACATAGAGTTTATATATTAGTGGTTATAAAATAAATATGCAATATTCAAGAACTATAGTGCCTTTAGTATGTTAATTTGCTTTCTGAAATAAAAGAAAATATGTATTTGACATTGATGTCTCAAAAGCAAACATATTTTTACAAAAGAATCAAGAATAGCTTTTAGTTAAAGAAATCTGCAATCCTAAATACTGAACAGAAATTTCATTATTAAAATGTCCAGTACTAAGTTACTGTTTAATAGTAGAATCACAAAATTGCTTCTCTTTCAGGAAAGATTTCAAATTCTATTTCTTCAGAAGAAAAGTGTTTAGTCATCATTTACTTTTATTTGATATCAGTGAATAATAATTCTGTATAATTCAGAAGGCAATTAACTGGGAAAATAACATCAGTAAAAAATTGGAATACTTGGCAATAGAACACAGATGTAATGCAAAATATTTTTATTATTTTAAAAAATAAAAATTGAAACCAGGTCTACAGAAAACTGACACAAATCAACAGATGAGGAAATCATTGGATTTTAAAAGTGCCTACCATCTCTTTACCATCTTGTAGTGAGATAGACATATCAATCAGTTACTTCTAAAAAAATCAGAAAATTGTCATGAGGCATTTTATTTTCTATTTAATATATGAAAATGCTCTTTAAAAAGGGCATGACATATTCTTCAAATATGTGCTTCACAATTTATTATATTTAAGCACAGTCAACTTCTCCAAACACATTCTAGACTTTGACTTAATTTTAAAATATGATTGTTTAAAATAGTCATTTTATTTTCTCTGCATATATAGAAATATCAACATATCAGTGTTTAATGTTCTTGGTTGAAAAAGTATGTGGTAGTTTTTTAAAGAAAAAAATGGAGGCTAAAGTTCAGTTGTTCAAAATCAATGAATCAGAATAATTGAAGTAATAAAACCTTTCTAATCTCAAATACTAAAAATAAATATTGATTTTTTTGGTTGTTCTACATTTTATATAGATTTTTGTAATAGGAGCACACTAAAGTTTTAATTTGTCAAGAAAAACAAATTACCAAATATTTCACAATAGGTAAATAGTTGTTTGTACTGTGAACAATCAAACATGTTTCCTAGATTTTAAGATGTTGAATAACATTTTGTTCTGGTTTGCTGTTTCTCAAGGCAATAGACAACAAGAAAAGGACAAAGCGGGAAGGCAAGAAATTCTTTTTTTAAAAAAATTTGAAATCTTTATTGTTACGTTATATATATGCATCATGATTGCACTCCATAGTGGGGATTTGTACCAGTATAAGACACAACTTAATTCTCATTTTTTCCCATAGCCCTACCCACCCTACCACCCCCCTATATGCATACAATTTGTTTGCTTTCTTTTTTGTTATAATCTCATTATTTCCCCCTTCACCCTATTTTACTTTGAGTAGTTTCTATTTCACAATATATAAGATACAATTCTAGGACTCACTTACATCTTTATTTTCTGACACCAGAGAAAAGATGCGATATTTACCTATCTGTGATCCATTTATTTCACTTATGAGAAATTCTGAGGAGTTACACGGTGAGAATTTGTAGAGCCCCTTTAGTTATATATGTTTCTACTTTACCTTTCTTCAGGGCTGAGTAATACTCCATTTCATTAAAAATTTTTCTTTATGCAGTCTCCAGTTGATGGGCATTTGAGCTGTTTCTAAGTTTTGGCTAATATAAATTGAACTGCTATAAAATTCAGTTGTTACGTATACTGGTACAAATTCTCATTGTTGAGTGCAATGATGATATGTATATGTAATGTACCAATAAAGATTTTAAAAAATGGGTGCACATATGTCAATGTAGTATGATGCTTGTAATTGTTTCATGAATATACCTGGGAGGGAAATAATCCTAAATAGAATAGTTGAAATTTCATAGCATGTATATTCTACTCTAAGGGAACATTGAAAGTTTTGTTACCATGTTAATATGTTTAGAGAAGAAATTACTCAACTAGAAATGCTTGTCATCACTTTAACAAAGAAAGACTCGTACTCTTATTCTCTAGACATAACTACTTTCAAATCCATGTATTTGGAAGGAATTCTTCCTTGAAAAGGATATTCCATGGTGATCTCTCTATGGGATATTTCTTTAAGGCACATTGATTTCATGCATAATACATTGTAAAGTTGGTTTGAATTGAGCAGGGTTATCTTCCCATTCTGTTTCTCAAGCAAAAGTGACTAGGGATACTATGCATGGACTTATTGGAAGTATGTTAGGTTTTTTTTTTTTTTTAATTCTGTGAATTGGCCACAGTAGATAAAACCTTTTTTTTTTCTTTTTTGAATTTTCAGATTAAGATAATGAACTTCTGATTTAAAAGCATATCAGATCAAGAGAACTGCAGAAGGTACTAGTACATAGAACAAAATCTTTAGGCAGGTAACAAGCAACTCCTCAAGGATTCTAGTTGTGAGGTATGCCTTTGAATGTGCATTCCTTAGAGAATGAAATTGAGAAAGAACATGGGTTGTGATCAGATACATACTACTAAAGTATCTTGTAGTATGTGTCAGTTCTAGTATTTCATGGTTCATATTTTTTTCTGGTTGCTCTGTGTATTTCTTACAGTAGGATGCTCAGGTTTCCTACTATTATTGTATTAGTGCTCATTTGGCTTTTCATGTCCATTAATATTTGTTTCATACAGTTGAGTGTGGTAACACTCGGTGCACATATATTTATGATTGTCATCTCTCCCTCTTGGATTTTTCCCTGTATGAGGATATATTGACCTTCTTTGTCTCCTGGTTTGAAATCTACTTTGCAAATGAGATGTCCACTCCTGCTTTCTTTGTGATTTCCTATCACATAGAGAATCATTTCCCATCCTTTTACTTTCAATCTATGGATTTCTTTTTTAACTAAGTGTGTTTCTTGAATACAGCTTAGTGTTGGATCTTGTTCCTTAATCCATTCTGCCAGTCTGTTTCTTTTAATTGGTGAATTGAGGCCTTTAACATTTATAGTTATACCTGTTATGTGTTGACTTAGGTACAATGAGGGCCTCTGCCAAAGCCCCGGCACAGCCACAGCACCTACTCACTGCGCACCACACCTTCTCTGGAGACTCTGGGGATCTTCTCATGTGATGGTCCCATGAGAAGTCAGGGACCAAGTGCTGTGTAGAGGTTGGAGAAGAGTCATGCATGCAGGGCCTCTGCCTACGTCCCAGTACAGCTGCAGACACAAGCCGATTAGATTCTTTGGTGCATAGCTCCATCTTGAGTTATCAAAACCATTAATATAATATCTTGTTTCTTCTCTAATCTCTGCTTCCATCTTCCCACCTCTCTGTGACCCCGACATCCATTTTCCTTCTAATAAGGATCCTGTGAACTTCCAACTGTGACCTCCTCACCTCAAGAACACTGAGTTACTTACATCTGAAAAGTCATTTTGCTTCATAGGGTATTCACAGATTCTAATCGTTAAGGTTATGAACATCTTAGATGAAGATGTTATTTAATTCGCTACGTGCCTGTACCTCTTTTAATATACCATTATATCTAAATAATGTCCTTCATAGCAATCAACACTGTTTATATCTCACTTCAGACTCCAGAGGTTCAATAATTTGTGGTTAGCTCACTATTATAACCCAGTTCCTGGCCTATAGCAAATGACCCATAAATATTTCTTGTACAGGCAAATAAATTATTTCCGTATATGAAATATCTTGATTTCTACTCAAAGGCTTTCCTGAATATCAATAATGCTTCTTTTTAAATTGGTGTTATCAATTTTAAAATTATATTATTCTGAAAGTAGTCCCCATGGATTGATTTTACACTTAAATAAAATGCATTTAGCAGAACACTCACATACAATCCACACAAAATACCTCCAGTTCAGATTATAGTTCAACCAAGTCATGACCTATGTTAGAAAATTTAGTTGCTTAGTGCTATTTTTACTTCTTGTGTTTAACAAGAAAAGACGAGTCATGCCACATTAAAAAAATTACTACTTTATTTTGAAAAATATATTCTGGAAACTCAAAGGAGCTGAAAAAAGCTCTTTCATATCTATTTTAACCACATAATTTTGGTTGTTTTAAAGCATGGAAATATATTTGAATTTGTTTCAAGGCTTGGGATGATATGCCCCTCATATTTGTAGGAAAGTGATATTTTTCTGAAAGGAAACTTGCCCAAGAAGATTGAGATCCCTTTAACAGAGAAAAATGAAATGCACCATCCACAGGTTGCCATGGTTTCAGTTTAGCAGAAAATTGAAATTGGAAGGTCACCAGTAGGTTCTGAGAGTATTCTCTTTTACAAAAAGAAATCATATCACTGTGCTGTAAAAACCTAACAAGATTTAGAACAATGCAGGCACTTTGAAAATTACAAAACCATTAGTCAATACCATATTAAGCTGATTTATTACCCTTTAGTGCCACAGCCTCTTAGGTACTGATAGGGATCCGGTTAAGAAATAAGATGATGACTCCGTTCTTAAGGTTTTCACAATCTACTTTCTCAGAAAATAGAGCAAATTAGACAATACATCACTGTCCATATCACTTCTCTACTAGTGCCAATCTGAAAAGTGGATATTCAGGTTGGAAATTATTTTCACTTCCACTGAATCAATATTCTGTATAGTCACTTTCAGTCAAGTGAGGCAGAAGACTCTTTGATTACAAAGAAGGATATCCAAGTTGAATTAGGTTAAAGAACAAAAAAAAAATCACTCAAAAGACAAAACTTTCTTTGATCACATTTGGATAGCTTCGTGAGCATTCTTCACCGTGAAAGTTCTGAGAGAGGTTTCATGTAGGTTCCAACATGGCTCCACATGCCTCTCAACAGTTTGGATATTCATTTGACCACACAATGAAAGTCTGATGGTTGATTTATACCAATTCCACTGCCTTGTTACTCATTTCTCTGACATCCAGGTGTTTGTTAATACAAAATATAAAAACCAAAAGGGAGAACAGGATGTAGCAGGTACAATGACCCCTTCTATTGTGTCCATTATCTACCTCCTGAAATGTGTGGCTAGCAAGGGGAATTAGATTGCCAAATGGAATTTAGATTGATAATCTGGTGACCTTAACATAGGGAGGTAATTTTGGATTATTCAGCTGTGTCCACTGTAATCCCAAGGATCCTTAAAAATGGAAGAGGAAGGCAGAAGGGCACCAAAGAAAGAAGTGCTGCTGGAACAGCCCGAGGGATGCTATGCTTGTGGTTGGAAACTGAACATATGGAGCCCAGAGCCTGTAGAAGCTGCGAGACAAGGAAATGAATTAATCCTTAACACCTCCCAAAGGAACGTGGCTGTGGAGATCTTGGTTGGTTTTATAACCTAAAGAATATGGGATAGCAATTTTGTGATATCTTGGGGCCAGAGATTTAGATTAGTGGTTCTGGTGCCTGTCTTACAAGCACAAGGACCTAGGTTTGATTCCCAGTAACCGCATACAATAATGCTAGGGGTGGTGATTCATGCCCACCAGCAATCAGTGCCACATAGGCATGGTGACTCATGCCTATAATCCCAGCACTCGGGAGGCAGAGGCAAGAGAATTGCTGAATTTCAGGCTCATCTGGGCTACACAGTGAGTTCAGGACCAGCCTGAACTACAAAGTGAGACCCTGTCACACACACAAAAATTATAATATTTTAAATCACTGTGATTACAGTAATGTGTTGTGGTATGGTAGTAATTGAAAACTAATACAGAAGGAGACATCACAAGTATGATCAAAGAAACATTTTTAAAATCAGAAGTCTTATTTTATCAGTCATATAGTTACCCTTAATGTAAAATGATCAGTATCGTTAATTTTAGTTTTCTTTTTCATGAGTTAATATTAGAGTATAATATAGCTCTTTAGTGAATATATTTCTTCCAATTACAAATACTATAATTTACATTGATAAATGTCTTCTTCATAGGAGGAATTATCCTGATGTTTTTACATTTTTAAGTGAATTAAATTATATTCTATTTTCAATTTTGCAGAACTTTGTATTTAGCTTATCATTTTGTGTAAACTTCTGATATGACACAGTGTGCCTGTCGACATTGAGGTTTACATTTTTCCAGTTAATTTTTAATTTAAAACATTCAGATAAGCCCTTCTATATTTTAGAGTCCCCTTCAAATTATATACCAGCTGTTTAATATATTTTTATCTTTTCAGGAAAATGTAGCCTCATTAACCTTCTTTTTTTTAAATACCTGATTTGTCATAGGTTAAAATAAATGGTAAGATCTAGCTAGTCTCTCCAGAACTGTTGTGCACTTGCATTTTCCCTAAACCTATTATTCATAAGTAGTAATTACAAGCAAGTATACCTATAATATAAACTATGTTAAGATAATATTTACTTGTAAGCAGACTTGCCATCTTATATAATATAGTCAAATTTGACATTGAAATGTGGATTCTTTGTTTCCTATTGAGGAACACACATGCATGAACTAATGTATGTATTCATTAGTTTGGTTTAGCCATCCCACAAGGAATATATCTAGGTAAGCATTATATTGTACACTAAAAATATATGTAATTTTATTTATCAAGTTAAAACAAATGTAAAAAGAATTCTAATATCAGAAAATAAACTTGTTCACAGGCAATAAAAAAATTAACTATGACTGTGTTAAATACACCTTAAAAGCAATGGCTTTTGAAAACCAGCCAATAAGGAATGTCCTCGTCTTAATGTATTACTGTCAGCAATAGTCAGACTTCATTAATAGTTTTCCCACGGCTAAAGTTCAACCACTATCATTTCTGAAACTGTGAAATCCCTGAAATATGGTTAAACTCTGAAAAAGATCAGCACTTTCATTGTTTAGCGATTGTATAGCATGAACACAATGCTCTTTTGCTTAAGACGCAATAAATTCAGCCTTCTGTTTGAGATATTTTTAATACTGTCTCCCATACTAACCATCCTCATCTCATCGATTCCATCATTATGCTAAGTACACACACACACAAACACACACACACACACACACACACACACACACACCATCAAGAAATAATTTAAAATTCAAAATATATTTTTGCAGCTTATTTTTTGTAAACCTTCTATTTTCTATTTTCTGTTTTATTCCTTTGATTCTCAGCAATAAGCAACCTAGGAATTTAACTGGGCTATAATTATTCTTATGGGAGAAAAGGGAACTTTGTGTACATGAACTGTATGACAGTGTGGATAATTTTTTCTTCTAGCAGGGGAAGAAGCAATTCAGTTTAAATTATTTTCCTGTTGGCTGGATTCTCTCTGGTCTCAGATATACAGTGGCTGTTCTCCTCTGGTATTTAGATAGCTGAGTAAAAGTTATCATGGAATCTGACTCTAGCTGCTTAGTCCCCTCATTGTAGCCATTTCGTCCCCTTTTTCTGGTTTGGATGAAGTTAGACCACTGTCTGTTTTAACACCTCCAAGGAGTCATTTAACTGGGCTATAGTCATTTACCATGGATCCAAGATAGAGAAAACTAAAGTTGAATCAGAAGAAAGTTGGGTTAGGCTCACCCTTTGTATTTATTTTTTTTAATTTTGAGATAGGGTGTCATAAAACCACTAAGTAGTTCAGGCTGAAAACATAAGATATGCAAATTTCTGAACCTCCTGCCTCAGTTTCCCAGAGTATTGTGGTAAAAGGTGTGTGCTGTCGTGCTTGTTTATGAGCTTAATCCGGAAAGCTGTGCCTCGTGCCTCACTGGTGATTCAAAGATCTTCTGTCCTTGCTTCAGTGTTGATAAATTGTCCTTTCTTTGCTTGCTGCCTTCCTGTGTGTAGACTAAAGATACCGTGCTTTTCCTTTTTCTACGACCTCATTCTTCCACTTCTCATAAGTCACTGAGAAAAAACAATAAGCTCACCATTTCTTTCTCTAGATCAGTTTTCTTCTTCCCTATAGAGACTGCAGGTCAGGGCCAGGGTTGTAGATCAGTGTGAGAGTGTTTGCCTAGCACACACAAGGCCCTGGCTGGAGCCCTAGTCTTGCCTTTCAAAATCTGAAATTTGTATCTATTTTATACTATGGAGTAAATCTATAGTCAAGTTTTCAAGTTTAACTCTCTCTGTTATTTAAACCTAAGGAAGTTTAGAACCTTCCTTTTTTTTTTTTTTTTTTTTTTTTTTTTTTTTTTTTT
>PVIR01039096.1:0-14131 GCA_004026965.1 Petromus typicus | reverse complement strand
TTTTTGTGTTTTTTTTTTTTTTTTTTTTTTTTTTTTTAGGTTTTTTGAGACAGGGTCTCGCTTTGTGGTTCAGGCTCGCCCTGAGCTCAGCCTCAAACTCACATCACAATCCTCCTGCCTCTGCCTCCCGAGTGCTGAGATTACAGGCGTGAGCCACCACGCCCGGCACTGTGGTATGTGGTACTGGTTGCTGCTGGGTGTGGGTCTTCACACCCAGTATTGTTATGTGGTTACTGGGGAATCGAACCCGGGCCCTTGAGCTTGCAAGACAGGCGCCGGAACCACTGAGCTAACTCCCCGGCCCCCTGCATTGAAGATTTTTGGCTCCTTGGTCAAAGATGAGGTGGCTCAGTGTATCTGGAGTAGTTTCTGGATCTTCTAGTCTACTCCATTGATTCTCAGGTCTGTTACTTTACCAGTACCATGCAGTTTTATCACAGTGGCTTTATATTATACTTTCAGGTTCGGAGTTGTAATACCCCCCACCATGTCCCTGTTGCTTAGAACTGCTTTGGCTATTCTAGGTCTTTTGTGGTTCCAGATGAAAGTTTGGATTTTTTCTCTAGATCTGTGAAATATGCTGTTGGGATTTGAATCGGGATTGTGTTGAATGTGTAGAGTAGTTTTGGGAGTATAGCCATTTTGACAATATTGGTTCTTCCTACCCAGGAGCAAGGTATGTCTTTTCATTTTTTGATATCATCTTCTATCTCCTTTTTCAAAGTGCTATAGTTTTCAGAGTAGAGGCCTTTCACCTCCTTTGTTAGATTGATTCCTCGATATTTTATTTTTTTGGGGGTGCTATTGTGAAAGGGACTGACTCTCCAATTTCTATCTCAGTGGGTCTACTGTTTGTGTATATGAAAGCTACTGATTTATGAACGTTGACCTTGTAACAAGCTATGCAGCTAAAATTGGTGATTAGGTCCAGCAGTTTTTTAATTGAGTTTTTAGGATCTTCTGGATAGAATATCATGTCATCAGCAAATAATGACAATTTAACTTCTTCTTTTCCAATCTTTATTCCTTTTATTTCTTTCTCTTGCCTAATTGCTATGGCTAATATTTCCAGAACTATATTGAACAGAAGTGGTGAGAGAGAGCATCCTTTTCTTGTTCCTGATCTTAGTGTGAAAGGTTTCAATTTTTGACCTTTTAGTGTGATACTGGCTAATGGTTTCTCGTAGATAGCTTTTATTAGTTTGACATACAGACCATCTATTCCGGTCTTCTGTAGGGTTTTGAACATTAATGGGTGATGTATTTTGTCAAACGCTTTTTCTGCATCAATTCAGATAGCCATATGATTTTTGTCCTTAAGCCTGTTAAAATAGTGTATAACATTTATTGATTTACGTATGTTGAATCATCCTTGCATCCCTGGGTTGAATCCAACTTGGTGAGGGTGTATAATCTTTGTGATAATTCTCTGTATTCTGTTTGCCAGGATCTTATTGAGGATTTTGGCATCGATGTTCATTAGAGATATTGGCCTGTAGTTCTCTTTTTTGGTTGGGTCTTTCTCTGCTTTTGGAATCAGGGTAATGGTTGCTTCAAGAAATGAGTTTGTGAGCACCCCTTTCCTTTCAATTTCATTGAAGAGTTTCAGAAGTAGAGGCACTAACTCTTTAAAAGTTTTATAGAATTCAGCAATAAAACCATCAGGTCCAGGGCTTTTCTTTGCTGGCAAGTTTTTAATTACATTTTCAATTTCACAGATTGTTATTGGGGCATTTAACATTTCTATATCTTCTTTATTCATCCTTGGGAGTTCATATGTGCCTAGAAATCTATCCATTTCTTTTCCATTTTCTGTTTTAGTAAACTATAAATTTTCAAAGTAGGTGTTTATTATCCTCTGGACTTCCTCTGGGTCGGTAGTAATTTCTCCGTTCTCATTCCTACTAGCATAGATATGAGCCTTTCTCTTCCTTTGTTTAATGAGGTTGGCTAAGGGTCTATAAATTTTGTTTATCCTCTCAAAGAACCAACTTTTCGATTCATTGATATGTGAACCATTCTCTTGGTTTCTATTGCATTAGTTTCTGCTATGATCCTTATAATTTCTTGCCTATTGTGAGCTATGGGTTTGTTTTGCTCCTCTCTTTCTAGTCACTTGAGGTTCAGCATTAAATTGTTTATTTGAGCTTACTCAGTTTTCTGGATGTAGGCTTTCACTGCTATGAATTTTCCTTGTAGAACTGCTTTTACTGTGTCCCATAAATTTTTATATGTTATACTGGGGTTATTATTCTATTTATATATTGTTATTATTCTATTTATGTGTTGTACTGGGGATATTAGTTCTAAGAACTGCTCAATTTCTTCTCTAATTTCTTTTCTGACCTATTGGTTGGTCAGCAGAGTGTTGTTCAGTTTCCACATCTTTGTGAGAATCCTACGCTATCCCTTGCTATTCAGCTCCAATTTCAGGTCACTATGGTCCGACATTATACAAAGGATAACTTTAATCCCTTTATATTTGCTTAAACCTGTTCTATGAATGAGCACATGGTCTATTTTGGAGAATGATCCATGAGCAGCTGAGAAGAATGTAAATTCTGACTTTGTGGGTGAAATACTTTGTAGGCATCTATTAAGTCCATCTGCTGAAGAGTCTGGTTGAGCTCAAGGATTTCCTTAGTGACTTTTTGTCCAGTCATTTTGTTTATTTGTGACAGTGGGGTATTGAGGTCCCCTACTATGATTGTATTGGAGTTTATCTGGTTTTTCAAGTCTGTTAATGTTTGTTTTTTATAGTTGGGTACATTAGAATTTGGAGCATAGATATTTAAGATTGTGATTTCTGTCTCTTGGATTTTTCCCTGAAGTAAAAGATAGTGTCTATCTTTATATCTATTTATCAGTTTTGGCTTGAACTCTATTCTGTGTGCAAATAAAATCATCGCTCCTGCTGTCTTGCTGTTTCCTGTTCCATGGAATATTGCTTTCCATCCCTTTACTTTCAGTCTATGGTTTTTTCCGTTTTGTTTTGTTTCTGAATTAGGTGTATTTCTTGTATGCAGCAGATTGTAAGATCTTGTTTTTTGATCAACTCTACCAGTCTGTATCTCTTAATTGGTGTGTTGAGTCCATTGGCATTAATGGTTATGACTGATTTAGGCAAATTTATTGTTACCATGTTTTCCTGTTCTTGGCTGTGTTATTCTACTTTTGCCCTTTTCCCATCAGTTTCTTGTTTGGTCCCATGGGATGACTTAGTTAGGTCTCATGGATTTGTAACTTTCCTTATTTTTCTCCAAGATATTCTTTGAAATGTTTTGGAGCACAGGTTTCGTATTTGTGAAGTTTTTCAGGCCTTCTTTGTCATGGAAGTATCTTATTTCACCATCAGTTTTGAAGGATAGTTTTGCATGAAACATCAGTCTGGGTTGGAAGTTGTTTTTCCTTTAGGGATTTAAAGACTTCACTTCAGGCTCTTCTTACATTCAGAGTTTCAGTTGAGAAGTCCGCAGTGATCCTGATGGGCTTCCCTTGGAATGTAACTGTGTTCTTTTCTCTGGCTGCTTTCAGTATTTCACTCTTTTTTTGGATATCTGGAACTTTTATAATTATATGCATAGTGGTAGATTTTTTTTTTCACGTCATGGGCGGGTGGCATTCTGTATGCTTCATGTATTTATATGTCCAAATCTTTTCATTTTCCTGTGAAGTTTTCTGCCATTATCTCTGTGAATAGCTTTTTGATGTCTTTGGCATTGTTTCTTGCTTCCTCAGCTATTCTAGTCAATCTTACGTTATTCTTCTTTGAATCATCTAAGAGCTGTTGGATTGACTTTTCATTATCACTTGCTTTTTTCCATAGATTATTTTTTTCCAGTTCATTGATTTAGATCCTGTCTTCTAGATCTGAAATTCGGTCTTCTGCCAAATGCATTCTATTGTGCAAACTTTCATTTTCTTTTTTAATTTTCTGGACTTCTGCTTGTAGGTATTTAAAAGGTTCTGTTGTTTCTTTCTATCTTGGATTCTATCAACTCAGTGACTTCCTCTTTAGCTTTATTAATCATCATTTTGACAGTGTTCAGTATCTCTGCTTTTATCTCAGAGATCAGTTCTGATTTCCATTTTACTAGATCTGCTTTGGTTACCATTTCCGAGGACCCTGGAGACTGGCCTTCCAACTTCTGTATTTCCCTTCCTCCTGTGTTACCCTGAGGTGAGGATATTGGTATCTGAGACTTTGAGTGTTTCCTCATCTCTTAGTTCTTGTCCTTGCTGTTGTTTTTGGCTTTGTACCTGCCCTGTTTTCTGGCGATGTTTGTTGCAAGTCTCTTTCCTCCTAATAGTTAGGAACCTTAAAATATCAGTGTTTCCTGGGTTCTTCTTTACAGTCTGTATTGGGACCTAAAGAAAAACCCCTAGTTGTGGCACACCATATGCAGCACTCAATCAATACAGTCAGAGCACCTTCTCCCATCTGCTTTAGAGGCAGAAAGGCTGTGGCTCCTGCACTGCTACAATGGTGCTGCCTGAGGTTCCAATTGGCCCGCCTGCTCAGCAGTTCTGAATCTCTGGGCTCACTTGTGTAGTCGGCCTGGAGGCCAGTAGGCTGTAGGCCCTGTGCAGCTACAATGGTACTAGCTGATGCTCCAACAGGGCCACCTACTCAGCAGTACAAGGTCACTGGATGTGCTTCTACATTTGATGTGTAGAAAGTCAGATTCTGGCCTGCTAATCTCAGTCCCTGGGTACCCTTCCTGCTTGGGCCTGTAGTCCAGCAACCTCCAACCCTGGCGCAGATTCGATAGTGCAGACGTGGCCTCCAAAGCCGCTTCCATGCTCTGACCATTGCTCTCTATTCGGTGATTTTAAGCACAGAATCTGGAACTGATTGTTCAGGTTAAATTTTGGTTTCCACCTCTCACCAGCCACTGAATACATGTTTAAAAAACAGCTATTTGAAATCATATGTCATAAAACTCACTCGTTAAGTGTAGAAATTTCAATAAAATATAACTGTGCAAAAATTAAGACAATCTAATTATAGTTTATTTCCATCAGTCCTACTTAGTTCTTTGGTACCAATTTACTGTTATTAACAACCTCTTCCATGGCCAGAGATAATAAAACATAAACCATCTCATTTGACATTTTTAGACATTTCATGTGGAATTTCTAAAAGAAATCACAATAGCTATTTTTTGCATCTGGCTTATTTTACTTGGGATAAAGACTACTAAAGTCCAACTGTGTTAGAACATATTCAAGTCTCTTTAGTCTTTGCTGATGTTCTTGCACTTGGTGCAGTGTGTTCATTTATCTCTTCATCTGTTATCAGAATTGTTTCCTGTTTAAAATTATTATCAATGATATGGATGTTGAGATTTTTGTATCAATCTTTATTTAGAGATATTTTCGGTCTCCTTGGTAGATTCCAGATAGTATTAGGGTTCCGAGTTAAATGCTAAAGATATGCTAATGTATAAAAAATCATTAAATTTTTTTTTAACAGGTAAGTTTCAAAAACTGTAGATCAGGTTGTCCTTGATCTCACTATATAGCCAGGAAAGCCTCAATCTCACAGAAATCCTCCTGTCTCTGCCTTCAGGGTGCTGAGATTGCAGGCTTGAGCCAGCACCCCAGCACTGTGGTGTGTGGTACTGATTGCTGATGGACATGAGTCACCATAGAGGTATTATTGTATGTGGTTAGCAGGGATTAAATTTGGACACTGCATTTGCAAGGCATAGCCCAGAACCACTGAGCTAAATTCCTGGCCCTGTTTTCTAATTTTGTGTTGTCATTTTATATTGCTACCTGTAGTACATGAGAGTTTCAATTTCTACACATTCTCTCTAAAACTTGACATTATCAATGTTAAGTACTATACTGGCTGTAACCCCTTGAACCACAAATGCTTCTGTTCATGAACAATTAGATTTTGCAAACAGAAATGTTATGCAATGTTTTGCTTCCTTTTTCACTCTCCATCAAATGATGAATACAAACAAGACATCTTCCTTAGAACAATGGAACAAATTAAGTTTGTGAACAGAATGTGACAATATTCTGTTATATTTATATTGTGGTGAACCAATGTAGCTTTAATTCACAATTTTTGTAATTATTATTATTGACTATCTTTTCATTTATATCTTAGCCATTTGTATACATGGTTTTGGGAAACATGTTGTGAAAAGTTTGATTTTGCTCTTGTCATTGAATTGTAAGGGTTCTTTGCTAACAGGTGCTAAGATGTAGAGAGAGAAGCAAGGGAGGAAGAAGTATATATAAGCTCCATGTCCTCAGTGACAGATCTCTCCCAATCAGGCTCCACCTCTGAACAACACATTGAGCTATGACTTCATCAATAGGTCACTGATAAACACAACATCCTTATGATGGAATTCCTTCCAAAGGCCCATCACTGAATGCACTGAAGCTTTTGGGAAGCACTTTGTATCTAGATCACCGCACAGTATGCATAGAACATTCCAGTTATTTTCAATCACTCCTCTCATCTCCTCCTTCATTTCTAAGGGTGTAGTCTCTCATTTAACTTTTGTTTTGTTTCTTTATTTATTATTTATTATTTATGTTTACCATATAAAAATACAATATTTAGCTCTCTGATTCAGACTTACAGCACATAACATTATGAACTTTATTTTAATTGATATCTGGCAAATGACACCTTAATTTACTCCTGGCTGAATAACACTATCTCCACAATTTTCTCAATGGAAAATGTGTATATATAATCCACACAGTATCTCTTAAAATAGGAGAGTATATATCCTATCTATTTATTCTGTATATAATTATACCACTATGAACATGAGTATATTGTATCTTTAATTCTTTAAGAATATACTAACTGAGTAATATGTATCTTGTTCTAATAGGAGCTCTACTTTTTGTATTTGTTAATTTCAATACAGCCATTATAAATATATTATTTCTATCAGTTCATAAATAAGGGGTTTCTTACAATTATATAATTCTTTAATTATATTCTTCTTTAATTTCTTAACAAATCTGTAATTTTTATTGCAGTCTTTATATCTCCTTTGTTATATTGATTCCAATGTATTTACTTTTTGTGAAAGTATTGTGTGTCCTGGAGATATCCATGAATGCTGTTATCTCTAGCCTACAGCTTCAGCTCTCTTTTCATTCTCCATGAAAAGATGTCCATGACTTCAATCCAAGAAACAGATAAACATAGTTTCAAAAAGATATAGTGTGATGGAAGAAGAGAGGAGAGGAGAGAGATGGGGATAGAATGGAAAAGGAAAGGTAAGAAAAGTAAATAATAAAAGGAAAGGAAGTAATAAAAAATGCTGAAAGGAAGGACTTTGGAAAAATATTAAGAAAAAAAATGAGAGATTGAGTGGAAGAGTAACAAAAGAGGGAGCTTTGCACTGCTACACTGCACGGGTTGAATGCAGATCAGCTCAAGAAGTTCTTGTATGCAAAAGCTCTTTATTCCCAAATAAAAATAATGATTCTAGTGAACTTAGACATTTCCTTACACCAGAAATTCAAAGGAAAATTCTCACTAAGTGATATCTGGAAAATTTTTCTGCTTACAGGAAAATTACGACAATCTAGGAATTAAACTGATCACCAGAGCTTCAGTTTATAAATGGGAGAACCAGGCCAATGTGTTTTCATGAAGAAAAGTCAAATACCTGCTACAAATGATAAGAAAATTAAATCCATATTCTCGGATTGTTTCTTCAAATTCATATGATGGTTTATCATTTTATGGGTATATACCAAGAACTTTAAACTTTACAACTCCACTGCCCCCAAAACCTAAAAGCTCATTGATTGTCATACTTTCCACATCCTGTGTAGAAAATATCACTTTGTCATGTTATTTGTGTATTCCTTGAAATCTAAAGCCATCTACCATAGATTTTTTTCCCTTTCTCTTGATTTCTATACATAAACATTCAACATGCTATTAAATTTACATTCAAATTATACCCAGAATCAAAGTACATCTAAGAGAAATTTAATGCTATAATATGACTGGTCATTTTCTAAATAAATCATTTTATGTTTGTCAAGTAGTCTGCATCCTTTGTTTCTCTATATAAAATACTATTTTCACAATAGCCAAAATAAAAATAAAACTTTCCCAGCAAATTATATTACAGTTTTACAGGAACACTGAGTTTCCTATTATTACCTAATGTACTTTCATTGCTTGATCCTAGACTCTTTTTTTAAATTACATTAATACTCTGTCACCTAAGGTCCCTTAGTGGATTCTGTGGTAATCTTTGGCATATCTTTCTCTAAGACTCTTGTATCTTTTATTTTTCCATTTCACTCAAATCTCTTTAAATTTCCTCTTCTCAATAAATTATTCTGATCATCTAACATGAGATTATAGAAAAGTTGCCTCACTTCATCTCCATCATCCTCAGTGCTATCTGTTGTATTTTTATTTATCCCATGTTTTACTCTCTGACATGTTTTAGGTCAAGCTACCTATTTAACTTTATTTTCTTTATTCCCACAAAGACAGAAGCTCCACAAGGTTAAATATAAGTGCTCTGTTCAATGCTCTGTAGTTATTACTTAGAATATTATATGACTCTTACCAACTTCCATAAATTGGGTTACAACTTATGGTGTGATGAGTCCAGTACCAGAGATTCATTAAGGACATGTGCAAGGAAGAAACTAGTTAGACACTGGGAGACATACACAGGAAAAGGACACTATTGGGAAAATTTTCAGAGAGTGAGTTTCCACCTTAGTTCTGCATTGATGTGGAGCATTCACACTCCCAAACTTGCCAATCATCATTAAAGGCCAGAGAAAATTTATATTCCTCAGGCTCAGAAAAGTGATTCATATGACTCAAAGAAACAATTCAAGGGAAATGCTCAAGCCTGTTTGTATCAAATTATACAATACTGGAAAGGTGCTAAAAATGCTATTCTTGGCTGTGTGATGAGAATATTAGACATGTTTAATTAAAATGGATAAATAATTAAATAGTAAATTAATTATGTCTGTGAAATCAAACAAACAAAAGGAAGAAGAAAACTGTAGCTTCCATGAAGATGTACATTTTGATAGAATTTTATATCTTTAACTTTTTTTTTCAGGATTCAGCCTAAGTAAAGAATTTTAACGTAAAAGGAAAGAATGAATGACAGAGATGGGTAGTGTTATCTACACTGTATGGAAAGACCCTCAAATATTACATTCTTCCCTGGGCTACCAGAGCTAAGTATTTCCAGACATCTTGGTACAAGGGGTTCAAGGAATTATAGAACATGTAAGGTTATATGTTGACATGACCAGTACATTGTTGTCATGTATTTACTTAATGAAAGACAAAAACAGAATTTTGAAAGCCACAGAGTCAGCAGAAGACCCTACCTAATAAGTCGGAAAACTCCGTGCAACAGAGGAAAGAAGAGGAATTATTTCTTCACGTATGATTCCCTACCTCTGCTGTTGAGCTAGAGGGATTCAGAGTACTTCACTTGGTTTAATCAAGACCTCCATGCATTTCCATTAGTATTCCATTTTCATAGAATAAATATTCTTTTTATATATTCCAGCATACAAGTGATATGCAGGATCCACACCTTATATATTTATGAAATATAGTCTTATATTAATACTTTGTTAAGAACAAATATTCTTAATCTCCTTTCATTGACATTTCAGATTATAATTCTACACTTTCACAATATTTTTTTCTCCCATTTTTCAAGTTTCTTCAGGTTCCTCTTGAAAATCAATAGCCTGCATTGCTAAGTAACTTACTAAATCAATCAAAATTTATATTGGGTAATGTAATGTAGCACTGAATGACACTCCAGTTTTGCCACCATGTCAAAAATAACCATGCTGTCCACTGTTATCAATCTGAAGGAAAGTAGCTAAAATAAGACTTGTACTTACTCATTGACTATTTGCAATCTTCCCTCATTTTTATTTAATAATCTCCCAAAATGCCAGGATTAGTTTTTTTAAATTGAGGAATGAATAAGTCATATTTAAAGCACATATTCTAGTTATGAAGGACAAAGCAACAATAGAAAATTTAACACTGAAAGATGTACAGAACTGTTATGTTTTAGTTCTTTCTGGTTATCATGTTCTTGATATTAATCACCAGATTTATGCACAAAGTTGAATTGTACTTTAAAGTAAATTTTATTCTAATCTGATTAAAAATCTAACTCATTATTCCCACATTAAAATTTTTAATGACTAAAATCCATTCCTTTGAAAAATAATTGACAGAGAAGAGACAAGTTGAAGGACTTCAGCGTATGTATTTGAAACTTACATCAAATAAAATCTAGATACAAACTCTTGTTTAAAATGTTCACAGGATTTTACTTAATTTCTCTTATATTCTATGGATGCATTTCAGAGTAGTGGAGAGTTAATGTAGACTAGATTGAAACAAATTAGCCTGGTATTTCTGTTGTGGCACTTACAAGTGATGTGAATTAAAGTTATTTCCCTTGCCTCTCTGAGTTTTAGTATCCTGGTCTGTAAGGTAGTTTCCCATAATGTTTTCTTGTTGTTCTAATGCATACAACAAAAATATTATTTATGTGTTTGAATATCTCGTTTATGTACGTGTGTTGAGATACATAGAATTACAAAAAAAAAAAAAAAGATCACAAGGCTGCTATCATGACTACCAAAAACTGTACAGTTTAGGATTTTCATAATTGCCCTGAGGCTTGAAAATATACTAGAATACCAAGAATTCCTTAAAAATTCTCACAGTTATGATTATTTTAGTAAAAGGAAAAAAATTAGAGTCACCTAAAGGAAGAAATACCTAGGAAGTTGCCCAGAACATTTGCAAGAAGTTCTCCCAGGTCTGTCTTCTCCATGGATGGTGGAAAATGTTAATTCCTGTTACCAACAAGTCACAGAGTGTCTCCCCATGAGCAGCTTACCTAATCCCAATGTCTGAAAAAATTTCATGGCTAACAGTTCATGTGTCTGATCTCAATCTCTAGCCTCTCCAGAGATGTGTTTGATACCATATGATTCAAAATCATCCCTGTAAATCATACGTGAGTTCTACATTCTTAGAAAACTCAAGTTCCATTAACAGTTCATGGTAAGTATGCTATTTAATGGTCATAGTTAGTTCTTTATTGCACCTTTCTTGACTATGGATTGAGACAGAGTAAATTTCTCACAGACAATGGCCTAATACTTCAGTATTTTTATTGTATCTCATGATGATGTGAGTCAGGAATGTAATCAGGCTTCACCTGCTGGACCATTTCTCTGCAGTGCTGGTGGAGACTGCTTTTATGTTATCTAGCTAATGAATGTGTTCATCAGGGGATGAAAGCTGATTCCTCTCCCATCGCTGGTTACTCAGCTGGGGAGGTTGAGATATTGGACTTGATGAGATTTTACCATAAAAGTCTCTCTCTCTCTCTCTCTCTCTCTGTCCTGTATTTGTCTTAGTCTTTCTCACAGCAAGTCTTACAATGGACTTCTTATATGGTATACCAGAGTCCCAGCGGTGAATCTTCAAGTTGTCAGAAGCAGGATGGCCTTTATGACTGTACCAGGCCCTTTGGAAACACTTTCACCAGACAGTGTAGTATGAGGCAACTATCAGCCCTGTTACTTTATAGGGGATTGTCAGAGACACAACTTTTCCATGAGAAGAGCACATGGCCATATTTTAAAACTATGTTAGTCCATTTATGTTGGCAGATAATTTGTTATTCTACATGTACATAGGTTAGAATGGAAGTGTCTGTTGATGTGTTTTTCTTTCCATGCAGTTTGGTAGCTTTTTAATATTACAATTTATGCCAATTTGGCCTTAAGAGTAATCATTTGTTTTCTTCCTCTACCAAAACTTTTGAAGATTTGGTCTTTCTCTACCCCATAATCTGAGTGAAGGACAGCATAACTACTTTGTGGCCTAGATTAAGGATTGCAAGTCTTCAAGCTCTGGTCTGGAGACAAACTCAGAGCATGGCTGTGCTGTAGGTGTGAAGAGGATTCAGTACCTGCAGCTCAGCCTGTCCTCTCTTGACTAATCTCAGCACAGCTTGGGACGTCTTCTTAATGAATGTCATATAAAGAGAATTTCTGAAGAAAAAAGCAAATTCAAACTAGGCTTTTTTTTTTTTTTTTCAGAACCTGGGTTTGAATTTGGGACCTAGAATCTGCCAAGCAAAGAGTGGCACCAATGAGGTAGATCTGTTACATATAGGTATCAAATAAATGTAATTATTATGTACTGAAACATGTAATATAAAAATAAGAATATAAATTTAAAACATTATGTAAAATGTTTCAGAATGATCTGGAGTAATGAAGTAATTTAAAAGTTTACATGTTCTCATTTTTTCAGAACCAAGTCGTGTCATGTACATTGTATCAGAAGTTTAAGAAAAAAAGACTCATAAAATGCAAAATTATATTGTGGCAAGTTCATATCCTGCCTCCTGAGGAGTATTGATCGGCTGGATGCAAAAGATTTACAGTAGGTTTAGATTTCAAAGTGTTCCAACACTGCCAACACTCTCCATAGAATGCACCATCTTTATTTTCAACTGTAATTTTATCTCATGTCGAGTATATTTCAATATATTGCTTTTTTGTCTTTTTAAATAAACTAAGTCTCCAAATATAAGTTAAATATTTAGATTCCATAAAGTGCTCTTGCCTAAATGCTTGGAGTAAATGCCTGTGTTTTTTGTTCTGTTTACCTGGATGTGAGTCTCTCTTTTACAAAAGACCCTCTATCCTAGGTCCAAATGTGGGCTACCTCAGTAATATGTCACCAATATGAACACTAAGTTGTTTTCTGGAGAACAGTATTCCCTATCACATACATTTCTTCATCTCAGAGTGTGATGCAATATCATAAAGGAAAAATAGTAACTTTATGGTGAGAAATGAGGTGATATTCTCCTCTGTATAAGGATTAACACCAATGGATTTCAAAGTCGCTTTTAAAATGTACAGTTTATTTGAGTAGTTTTCCTGATTGAAGTTAAAGTTTGAGCTCAGACTTCAATGGAGTCAGATGAAGAGAAAACAAGCTAGCATCCACTGTCCTTATAAACAGTACAATGATTGCAGATGTTTTGCAAGTATACACTACTGATTCCCAGTCCTGATTAATATGATGACAAAGACGGTGATGACAATGAATATTGTGTCTAGCCCTCCTAAAGAATACAGGTTAATGCTGTAGCCAGAGGGTGCTTTTAACGAGCGCCACTCTTGGTTCTGAAGACCTTCCAAGTGTCTGATCAGTAGATCTCAAAGGCCAGCATCTTTATGTATGTGAAATAGCATGGGTAGATTAATAACTTGTTAAATAAACACTCAGTACTTTCACAGAACACTGTTCAATTCAAAGTGTTCCAGAAACTTTTTTTGCAAGTGAGTTGGGGGAGGGTAAGACTATTTGCCTGTGACGTTTTTCAAGGTGCTTTAAAGCCTCTTGTCTGTGTCAACTTATGATATATTATAGGGGTTTTTACTCAAGGTGAGACATGTTCAGGCTAGATGTTTTAGAATAAGGCATTTAAAAATGTTTGCTAAAATCATAGTAATGTGAATACAATTAGAGACTGTAAGACTTTCTAGATAATTAAGTTTGTTTAAATCACTATCAATTTTTCATGTACTCAATCTTCAGAAACGGAAGTCTTGTCTCAGGTACTTAACAGCATATGCACTTTAAATTATGTAGTTATGATTTATTAATGAAGAAAACACTAGAGCTGGCGTATTTTACCAAAAAGATTCCTGAGGTCAACATGTGCCAGAGAAAGAAAAATTATTCAACTTCCTGAAATATGTGCAAAAGAAACTCACTCATTTTACAGCCATTTATCATCAGTCTCAGCACCTTCCCTAAACAATTTTGTATCTGACAGTTTTAATGAATGAAGAGAGTCCACCAATGTGTTAATGCTGTGGGACCAGGCAATCAGGCCAAGAGAGTAGCTCCTGCTAACACAAGCAGTCAATGATCCTCATTTTAAAATATTGGCCTATATAGCTACTTATGGAGAAGAATTAACTGTTGAATAAGAAAAAAATGTCTGGTAGTTGAAGAATTATGAAGATAAATATTGCCTATAATGAGAAATAAAAAGGAAACACATCAGTTATA
>PVIR01039095.1:0-14154 GCA_004026965.1 Petromus typicus | reverse complement strand
TTTAAAAATTAAGTTTGTGTGTTTCTATTAGTTCATCGCAAAAAGGACTTTTATTCCATGAAAAGAAAGTTCATGTGGGATTCATGACTCATCTGTTTTTCCAGAGTTGGGATTGCATTTACCCTACAGTTTTAGATCTCTAGTGTGTTCAAGAAAAGTCAGTTTTTCAGGGTTTCAAACTGTAAGCATGACAGTGATACCTTTTTTTTTTTTTTTTTCACTTTAGGGCAGAATGGGATAGTCTGACTTTAAAATTTTCAAAATATTTGATCCCTGTAACAGAGGCACAAAGAAATGAAATAATCTCTCCATGGCTTCAACTCTAGTAATTCACAAAACTGAGATATTTAATTAGATCCTAAGGCTCCAGAAACTACTCTCTTCTTCACAATCTCTTATTATCTTTCAAATAAGATAAAGATTGAACTAAGGTATGAGAAAAGGATTGTTTGTAGTGTTGTAACCAATGAGACTATAGAGTCAATATAGTTTATCTCCTCACATATGTAAAACCTCCCTTGGTTCATTTTCAGAATTTGTTTTTAAAAGCAACTGCTAGAATAATATATGACTTAGGATACATATGGGAAATTATTAATTACATCCTGCACTGTCTTGAGACTTCCCTGCAAGAGGGAAGGTCAGAACCCTCATTTTTTTCTAGGAGGTTACACGTTGCTACTGCTTTCTTTGCAGGTGGTAACTGGACTGGACAGTGGAATTTCATGCAGTCAATACAAAATCTGTCCAGTGACAAAAATTCAGATATCTTATTTCTTTCTGCTGTTAGATTCATCAAGTGGCAGGATTTTTATCATAGTTTCAACATCCCAGTATCAGTCTAAATGTTCACTTATTGAATGTAAAACCAATCTGAATCATTTGTATGAAGTTTGCCATAAAGACATGTCTATAATTTCTTTGTTTCAAGAGTAATGGCTTGAACATCTAATAAAAAGGAGAATTCTAGAATGACTTTCCCCTTGTGTTACCATGGATGTTGGCCCTAGACTCTTATGCAAAATAAACAAAGGAATGGGCATAGTGGGTGATGAGAAGGAAAAACAGCAGGCAACAGTATGTTCCGTGTGAGCAGGTTCACACCTGCTGAAGGAGCATGTCCTGAGTGATGATGACACAAGATGTAGCAGTTTAAAAACGGCACTTGTTTGGTAGTGCTTCCCCTTGAGGATTTCAGGGAATGAATGACAACATAATTGACAAGGTACCCAATCATATCAGCCTCATATCATTTGAATATCCTTGCTCATAATTGCCTCTGTTGTGATCGGATATATGAGATGCAATTCATAGGCACGGATCTTCAAGAAGCACTAGCTGAGGAAAGGTTATTACAGATCACTGATACACATGTATCTCTGGAACTTTTCTCAAAGCAAACTCAGGAGTCATTGCTTTTCTTATTTTTGACTGTGCATAGGTATGGCCCTGGGCTGTTGCTCAGGTTAAGGTGGATGGAGGAAAGCAGTCTGATAAATAGTTTCACAATTTATACTGCAGAAATCCAGGGCTCATCACATCATTAGTACTAAGGACATGCCAAAGCACGCACGTCAACCCAGACAAAGGATGAGATTAATTAGTGAGGGAGGATGAAAGATCATCAAACTAGTACAGTTTTACCGAGCTGGATAAAGAGCCACTCAGAGGTCAAACTACACTGACCTCAACTCAGTATGTGGAAAGAGAACTACACGAAATGGTCAAAGAGATCATCAATGAAAATAATTATAGAGAAGCTAAAGTTTGGTACTAAAACCATGCAGAGTGATGAGATGCAGAATTTCTGAAACAGCAATTAAAGTTGAAGTACCTTTAATTAACTGCAGGGGTGAAAAGGAGCCAGAGAAAGATAGTGGAGGAGGAATAAATTATGGGCCTCTAAGAAAAACATTATTTTCTTCATTAAAATTCTTTTACTTAAATATCTTTCTGTAGAGTCATAAGGATGGCAGAAACAACCTGATTAAAAATGTGCATATTACATATTAGTCATTTTTCAATCACATTATATAATGCTCTTGGAAAAGAAACTTTTGATAATGAATGTATCCTATCAATTAAAGAAATCCAGAAATTACTTTGATGTACAATAAAGAAATTATTCTTAACAATGAAAGTACAAGTACTTGATTTGCAGTCTCTTAAACAATTTCAGTCAGTCTGTACTTCTTTTAGTGCTAATTTCTTCACTGAAATTGGAAGCATCTTTATCAGGAAACCTTGTTAAAAGTAACTTTAGATTATGATTAATCTAAGCAAAAGGGATCTAATAAGCCAATGTATGATTTAGTCTCACATCTGTTATATTCTTATTTGAAAAGGGTTCTATATCCTCAGGAAAGAGTAAAAATATTAAGGATTGGAATTATACATAATTATTAAAAACTGCACTAATTTTCTCCAAATGGTTTTCAGTTTTGAAAGGCTGAACTCATCAGAAATCAGAATGATTTGAAAAGAGTTTTTGCCCAAGTGCACAAGTTCTCTAACTTGTTCTTTTATTCTGAAGAGAAAATTTAGAGTTCTAATCAAAATATTAATAAATTACAATTATTAAATCCATTTGTATAATTTTATAAACAAGCCATACTTTGAAGAGTTTCACTGTAAGGTAACTATTCTCTTTGCATAATGAAAGTCAATTAAATTTATAATGAGTCATCAGAATCTAATTATTTTTTATAAAAGAGTTAAGTCTGACAACCTTGAAATATTGGTGAGATCTTAGCAGTCAGAAAGACTGCTTAAGGAAAGTCAGCTAAGGCCTATAGAGACTTTTCATGAGTAGAATAAGAAGAGATACAATTCAAAAAAGAATTGTGATCACCAGTTGCAAGACATGTTTAATAGATCTGTCTCAACCACCACCTTGATGGTTGTTATTAAGAACAGGACTTTATGTCTTAAGGCTTAATTTTGCCCATATGTAAAGTATTACAAATAATTAAAATACTAATTATTTATATTTCAGGTTTTAATTATCAATAACAATATAGGAATCTTCAAGTGTTAACTTTTATTGAACTATGGAGTATGGTCAATAGCATCAAGGACATTAAGAACAAAGCATTATTGGTGAACCACATTCTAGAAGTTATTTAAGCTGGGAATGAGTTAGTGCACAGTTCACTGGTAATAAGAGTCTGTCATTACCAGTTTCATTCTCAACAAAATAAAATACTTACCTATTATAAGAGGTATAATATATTATAAGAGGTATAATATTAATATTATAATATTAGCTTGTAAAGACAATTCTTATGTTTCTGTTAAAGTGTTCTTCACATTAAAAAATCTTAAGCCATCAGTGGAGGAACTTTATGAAAACAAAACTTTTTAAAGATATATTTCAATTTTACTTAAAAATTTATAAGATGGCAAAAAGGTAGATGTATATAGCCACAGCTTAAAATAAAGAGAAAAAAGTCCCAAGAACTTTATGCCAAATTATACTCCTAAAAACATCATGCTTACTTTCTATTTTGCCCCAATGGCTCACATACTATATAGAACAAATAGCCAGAGATAGGCTTTTAAGAAAGATATATTTAGACTATGTGTGTGAGTGCATGTGTGGAAACGACTGCAGCTGTATTTGTGTGTATAGTGGTGGGCATTTTAAGATAACAAAACAAATACAAATGGAAAATACATGTTCATAAAATGTTCATATATGTGTGTGTGGTTACATATATATATATATATATATATATATATAATGTTCATATATATAGTTTTCTTCTAAGCATTTTTTGTTTTGAGATTTAAATAGAAACAGGTTTTTTGTTTTTTTTTTTTTTTTGAGACAGGGTCTCGCTTTGTGGTTCAGGCTGGCCCTGAACCCAGCCTCAAACTCACATCACAATCCTCCTGCCTCTGCCTCCCGAGTGCTGGGATTACAGGCGTGAGCCACTGTGGTATGTGGTACTGGTTGCTGCTGGGGTGAGTCTCCACGCCCAGTATTGTTATGTGGTTACCGGGGATCGAACCTGGGTCCTTGCGCTTGCAAGACAGGCGCCGGAACCACTGAGCTATATCCCCGGCCCTAGAAACAGGTTTTAAACAATTATTATTTTCTTAGGGACAAAGTCAAATTATACAGTGCTGGAGTTGATTTAGGCTCATATTTTTAACATGTGTGCTTTAAGCTGGAAAATATGTGTGGCTATAAATATAAAATTTGAATTAGGAGCCCAAGTTTAACATAATTAAATACATTAATAAAAAAGCACATGATAGTACTTAATTATGAAAACCAAATTAATAATTTACATATTTCTGAACTACAAAGCAGTAGAAAAGTATGTAAGTTAAGAAATTTAATCAAAACTATACATGTTAGAACTCAGTGGTCCCCAATGGCCCTTTAGTGGCTCAACAGCATCATGTTTGCCTGGCAAGTGCAAGGTCCCCAATTCAATCTCCAGTACAGGCAAAACAAATTTATACACTTTATATTTTAAAAACATGTGAAGTGAGATTTTAAACAATTAAATTGAGATTTTAAACAAAATAAATCCCATTACCAGTAAAATTCCATCATGAGATGTCTTCTTATGCATAGGGTAAAAAAAAAGACATAGTATTTACTATCTTTTCATTAGTTATTTGCTGCATTTAAAATTAGAACAATTTATATAAAATTTAATATATTAAAGTAAATCACAAACTAAACGTTGGAATGTCAGGAACTACGGACAACTTACCCAGACTTTGAACGCACTTACTTGGATTCACAGATGTCTACCCTGCCCTGCAGGATCCACTACTAGGATTATTGTGGACATTTGCCCTGCCCTGTGGGATTTTAAACTACAAGGATTACTGCACTAGGATTATTGGCTTTAAGACTTCACTGGGACTTGCTGGAATTTAAGGAATTCTGCCCTGCCTTATGCGATCTTCAACTACAGGAATTATTGTGGGAATGCCCTGTTTTAAGTATGCTGCGATTATGGGTGTGCAGACTTGGTACCAAATAAGATGCAGCAAGCTCAGGTTATGCACTTTTCTGCTGATGTAGCAACAATCAAGCCTGGGCTCAGTCTTTCTCTCAAGGTTCTGACGTTGTTGTTTGTTGGGTGTTAATCCTTTTGCTGTGGCACTCAAGGGATATTGAGTCCACCACAAGGGTCAGGCTGTGTCATTGTCCCTGGACTCCCAAACAGTCTATGAATATGAGCAGCCTAAACTTAAAGATCATTGTCTAATTTAAATTTAAACTACATCATCTCAGACATTTATTCTAAGAACACTTTATCAAATCAGAAAAAAATGTTTACTTATTAGACAATTTATTCTACACAATGGACTGTTTAAAAAATTCATACATGTTGTCACTCAAACTGGCCAGCTCTTAAAGGTAATAGCCTACTCATTTCCATGATGAAAATTCAGGCTAAAATACACAGATAGTTACTTACATAAATTGCCTATTAAGTTACAAAATTTTAATTATGCGTGAAGACAAAACTGGAGATTTTTTATTTCACATTTGCTGCCTCTGAAACTACTTGAAATGATAGTTTTAGAGTTCTATTCATGAGCTGAAATAGTCAGTAAGTGTTTGATCACTGACTGTGAAGTCTGGATGTAATGTGGATTCAGAATCTCTGAACCCAGGCTGCTTCCAAGCTCTCTTTATTACCCATGAATGCTCTTTCTTGGAAAGTATTATTATCATAGAATCTGAACTTTTATCAGACATGAGATTTGTCTATCTAAACTTAAGATTTGAAAGAAAATATCAATAAACTTCAACCATTAAGAAATTCAGTCAGACTGATCAAGCTCTTCAAACCATCATTACTGATAAATATTTAGGATTAGACTCAGAGAAGATAAAACATTGAGAAAGCCAATTGGGGTGAATGACTTGATTTGCTTTAGAGAGTTTATTTTTCTTCTATACTGTCTTTTTCTTTTTTCCTTCTTGCATCTTTTAGTTAGCTTTACTTTTCTCTACATAAGAATATTTAAGATATGTGTTCTGTCAGTGGAGAAGTTATTATTTGAATATTCAAACTGAAGACTTTGTTTAATATTAAAATAGGAAAGCTTTGCATGAAGGCATACTTTTCTGCATATCTATGAAATTCATACCATTATGTAAAATCTGATGTGAAAGAGACCCAAGACAGTACAGTTAGCAATTCACTGTACATTTTTAAATACTCCAAAGGCATTCATATTTTAAGATTGCTAAAATTACATAAAGTATATTTAGCAGCTAGCAAAGATCCCATAATGTGGAAACAAAACTTAAAAACTTTCTGTACCCCAGAGACTCTCTTAAATAAAATATTTCCATTCTAATTAGCTATCATTTATTACACAGCTCACACATCAGAAAAACAGCCAAGATAATGATTTTTAACGAGAGGAAATACCAACAAATTATCTATCAAATGCAATCCTAGATCTCTAAAAGAAATTTGAAGATGTTTTACCATTCTTTATAATTATCAAAGACATCTAAAAATGTTTGTTTATGCTTGTTACGTCTATTTATTTTTTTCTTATTAAATCAAGACAGAATTCCAAAATATCTTTTACTGATAAAAGTAAACCGATTGGATATAAATGTAGTTCTTATGAAAATAAGTATGCTATAAAAATAACATGATAATACTTTTTAAACTGTTTGCAAATCTGTGTATCTTAACCAGATTCTCAAATCTATTTTATACTCAGTGTATTGCACTATTGAATACCATAATGCTTGGGAATTCTACTGAACCATAAAACATGAATTGTCCAAAATGTTAATTTTGAAATGGAACAAGGATTTGCTTCTTTGAGTTCTGTGGGGCCATTAACTTCATTCGATCACAAATTATGTTTGTCCCTTTCAGTAACTTGCCCCAAATCATGAAGAAACCATTTCACTGTTTCAATTATTCCAGTGACTTTCTACCTCTTCAAATTATAAGTTATGAACCCTCTCTTGTCTGAAACTCATATTTCCCTCATCTTTATTTCTTTCCTTTCCTGTGGCTCCTTATACATGTGTGCTCTTTGACTCTCACCCATGTTTATTAATTTCTAAATTTCTCAACAATGCCAAGCTTTCCTTTTACTCTGGATTTTCAACCTTTTGATCTTTATTTTTTAGAAGTAAACTGAATTATCAATTTCTCCATGTGTTTTGCTTTAGGTCCATTGTTCCGCACCTTATGTAGTTTCTGCAGTGAGAGAATAAGTAAAACTGGAAAAGTAAAAGTTACACTTGAGTTTTTCTTGAAAATCTACCATCAGGAAAGTCTGAAGAATATAATTTTATATAATATTTTATACTTATACTCAAACTTAGAAATGTTCACCCCTTCTGAATAAATATTTGAAAGTATCAAAAATTTTGACTTTTTTAATATTATGAAATATTTAATGGTGATTGTTGGAATAGTCTAAACTATTTTCACTGGTGCATAATTGTAATACATATTTTATTTTATTTTATTATCTGTTATCTAGGCTTTAAGCCAATTCTTAGACATGATTTATTCTTTTGTGAATTAAATCATATTAGCTTTAAAAGTCCCACTCAAAAGTTAAATATTAAAATAATGAGAATACAGTATATTGGTTTAGAATATTTTTCTTTGGTTTACAATATTATTACATACCTTTCCAATGGTGACAATAGATTTATCACACTTAATATTATTTTTTATTTTAGGTTAGTCTTCCCTTTGATTAAAATGAGTAATGTCCAAAACAATTTATATACACATACATTGGTTTATTTACTTTTTATGATAGGCCATTAATTAAATTAGGTGCTGAATCCAGTGACATAAAACCTAAATCTACAGCAAGTGACTATTTATTACCAAGAACAATTTTTTTTTTTAGTTTGTTTTGAGAGATGGTCTCCCTCCGTATTTCAAGCTAGCCCTGAACTCTCTTTTTAGCCTAGGCTACCCTTGAATTTAGCAATTTCCCTGGCTGTGCTTCTTGAGTCCTGGAATGACAGTCATGAGCCACCATGCTCAGCATTGTGATATGTGGTACTGATGGCTGGTGAGTGTGAGTCACACACCTGGAGTTACTGTATGTGGTTACTAGGGATCAAACTCAGGACCTTGCACTTGCTAGTCAGATCCCTGAACCACTGAGCTAAATCACCAGCCTCATACCAAGAACAAATTTAAAGTAAATATTTAATAATATTCAGCTAATTTCCATTGTGAAAATTACTGAATGGTACACTGTACTAGCCAGACTTCACTAGGCTTACACTGAAGCCTAGTATAACAAAATCTGATGTAATGTGTAGGTTAATATATTCAAATTTTATTCTATTTTGTCAAGTTTAGGTCAGGAAGAGGGAAGTGGGGTTTCTCTTCTCTAATATTTATTCAAGAATTTAAGCTGTGGAAGAATTCACACATTCAAGCATTGTTTATACAATGTATAAAAGTATAAACCATATTTTAAAAATTTGAATTTATTTTAAAATAAATTAAATGTAAAATGTTGTAGAAATGAAATTACAGTACTGATGGCACAGTTCACAGGTAAAACTTTTGGCTAGCAGAAGAAAGACTGGGTTTAATTCACAGCATTATACATGCATACATACATACATACATACATACATAAGATTAAGCTATTTCAACCAGGGGAAATAATAACTATTTCATTATTTAAGATTGGATATCAAGTATAGCAAAGTGAATTAATAGATTATTGTACTCTAGACAAAAGGTAACTGAGTTTTTATTTGTAGTTGTGCTTATGTGGAATTAGAAGAATTGTTAAATTATTTTAAAAACTCATTTGGTTGATAAATATGTCTATGCTGGGAAGAAATGCACAATGTCTAAATTTTATTTGTAATCTAGAAAGAAAAATACACTCATGATTTTCCAGAATTAAAAAATCTAGAAAAGAAATAATATTTTTACAGTTTTTAGTGAGCAAGGAGGCATAATCAGCCAGAAAGAGTGAAAAAGTTTCAACAGAAAAATTCAGTCGAAAAGCTGGAATCTTGAGTACCTGGGCACATTTGCTTTTATGATTATTTATCTGTTCCTATGTTAGCCGAGACTTATGTGCTTCCTAATACTTCTCTGAATCAGAAAGATGTGAGTTCTACTTACAGACAGAGGAGGTTTTTACACGTACCACATAAAGACTAATCACTGCTGTGACAGGCTGGGAGACTTTTTCCTAAAAAAGAAAGAAGAAAACATAATCATTGAGGGGAGTTAGCATGAGGAAAAATTTGATAAAAGAACATTTTTAGATGGTGACAAGAAAAAATAGGTAAAAAATATTTTTAAATGGAAAAATAAGATCCGATCAACTGATACATAAAATGTGAAAGGGATGATTGTAAAATGAAAATAGTGAGATGATATGTAAATTATAGTTAGCCCTGACCAACTCTTGAATGATAGTACCAAGTGCCTGTTTTAGAAAAGTTCGAGAATCATCATGCTTGCATTGCCTTCTTGGGTTAGTTTCCACAGTTACTCTGTTCAATTCCATACTTTCTTGACTTTGGAAAGTTTTAAATAGTTTATACGTATTTAACCTTAATATTTCATACTAGAGATGTCTGCCTCCAACGGACACTTATTTTCCCTCCAAAAGAAGTTAGATGAATCCAGTTTGACAGTTTGTCCTATACTTTCAAAAATTTGTTTCTTTAAACATGACACTGGTTTATTATGCATTTTACTAGAGTGAATTTTCACCATTACTATAAAATTACAAAGACCTTGGGCACTTTACTTCCATTTACCTTATGCATTAGTTATATTTTGTGTTAGTATCTCTAAAATATTTTTAAACAGGCAGATAAGTGCTATGAACATGCAGATCTCTCAGGTGTGTTTATTAGAAATCCTATATGCATGCATTTCTTTTCATCAAATTTGAATGCTCAAGACCTGAGCTTGAGTACCCAGCTCTTTTCTTTATCAAGGTAGCAGGATTGATTGGATTGATTTTGCAAAAGTGCATCAAACATTTTAGGATATTTGCAATTTTATACACACATGTTAGCCTACAGTAAATGTTTTCTTCCATTGCACTTTCATGTGTTACAGAAAGCATATTATAAATAGTAGGTGTGTAAGTGAGAGATAATTTTACAATCTGATATAAGACCAGTTTTCACTGTTGTAAATAAAGGGCAAAATACATCAGTGCACTCCTGCACACATATATTTTTAAAATTGGGACATGTTTCAACAACTGAGTAGTTTCAATGGAATCACAATTTGGTTTCATGTTATCCTGCTCACTATCATATATATTGAATGTGCATTGCTTACAGGTCCATTGAAAGAGTGTTTCTCTCCCAAGTCCTTTACTCTATTTTTTTTTCTTCTGCTGAGAATTGGCTCCTATTTGCCCTCGGTGTGGCTTACTGTCTTGATCCTTTACACCTCTGCAGCAGTGTTCCCTTAACACCAAACACTAAAGTCTCCCAAATGTCTCCTCTGGAACACCATTTCCTCTGAAATTTACTTCAGTCTCTATTTCTCTTACACTTCAATTTTCTAAAGCGTATATTTATTGTCTTTGGAGTCTAGATTGCAAAATCTAGTAGAGTGGGAAAGTTTTTTGATGTACTGTTGTACCATTGTGCTTAAAATGTAGCAATAATTAAATGTTTTTTGAAGAGATGGATTCATTTGCTATAACTAAGGTAATCATAGGCTTTTCAAAGCAGTTCCATTATTATCCTACTTCCCTGGAGTTAATACTGGGTCATAGAAACTTATGAGTCTTAGGAAAATTGGGTTTACAGACTAGTCTTGCTAGAACATTTGAAATTGTAAAACTAATATTTATCACTGCTCCTGTACAGTTGTGTTATCTGTAATTTATTAGAATGGTTCAAAGAAACTCAAAGAGTGATGGAACTGACTTACAGTGTATAGTATAATGTTGCTTGAATCTTAATACTTGAATCCTTCCAAAATTCATATGTCAAAATCTGAACTCCTGAGGAAGTTGAATTATAATTATTCAATGGACCTCCTCTACCATTTTGAAAGATGCAGCAGAGACCTATCTCATCCCCTCCACAATAGGAAAAGTTGGCAGCCTGTAGATAGAAGAGGGCTCTCACTTGAACCCAGCCACACCAGTGCCTTCTCTACTTACTTATTTTTACTAACATATGCTTGTATTACACCATAGTGAAGTTCATTTGGGGGAAAAATTGCATGCATATAGCATGTCATGATCATTTCCAGTTCCTTTATTTCCTCCTTTCCCTTGCCTTCCTCATTTTTCCAAATTTTTCTGCTCTCTGAGAATTTACCTTCTATTTTTCTAACATCTCTTTTGTCTTATTCATTGTTTATTTATTTTAGTTTTCATATATAAGACAAAACATGATATTTAAACTCAGCTTCCTGTAGTTAGTATGAGGTTCTCAAGTTCCATCAGATTTTCCACAAAAGGCATGAACTCATCAAATGAGATTTCACATATGTACTACTTTATCATGAATTCCTGAGCAACTAGCCTGTTTCTTGAGCTTTGTTATTGTGAATTTCACTATTGCAAACACAGGAACTCATATATCAATCAGTGTAGAATGATGTCTTCGAGGTATTCAGGAAAATGTCCAGGAGTAATACAGCTGGATTAATAAATATCTCTGCTTTCAATGTTTTAAGGAATTTTTGTAGCAGTTTTCATGATGGCCACGCTAGTGTATATGTCACTCTCAGTCCCAGGCTCCATCCTCGTCACTAGGCACAATTCAGTCATTCTGGATGATGTAAACTGAAACCTCACAGTTGTTTTAATTTGTATTCCCTTAATACACAAAGAAGTTACATAGTTTACCTGTATGTGATAATAATTTTTATTTCTTCTTTTGAGAAGTATATATTTAGCCCAAGTTTTGATTATTTGGTTTGGGTTTGGAAAGTTATTTTCTTAATTCTTAATGTACTCTTGATGTTAAGCATTTATTAGAAGATAGATAGCCAGAATTTTCTCCTTTTCCTCAGGTTCTCTCTTCACTTTCCTTGCTTTCTTTAATGGGTAGGAACTGAATAATTTAATGTAATTCCATGTACTTATTTTAGATACTGCTTCCATATTTATCCCTGTGCTAGTGTAATCTTATTTAGTATTTTCTTTATGTTACTTTTCATAAGTTTCAACTTGTCTGTTTTGTATGTAAGGCTCAGGTCCATTTGAATTTTAATTTGATACAAAGTAGAAGATATTGATCTAGTTTCCATCTTCTACAAGTGCAGAGCCAGGATTCCAAGTATCCTTTGCTAGAACCCAACCGTACCTGGATATCCTGCCTAATGATGCAAGTACTATGTTGAATAGAAGTGAGAAGAGTAAACCCCTTTGTGTCATTTTGATTTCAGAGAAAGTGCTCTGACTGTTTTCTCATTTGAGGTTAATGTTGGTGATTTTGTTAAATATGTCAATCATGTATTGAATCCCCTGACAGTGTGAGCTCATTAGAGTTGTGAGTTTTGACATTTTTACTTTATCAATGGGAAGTCTGAAAAGGGCAGAAGCTTACGCAGAAATGGGGTAGCTGTTGGGCCTGTACCTGCCCGTATGGTTTACAGACTTTGGAACTGGTTTGTGGGAGTTTAAGCAAACTTGGAAAATCTGGCTAATGAAGGCTTAGAACACTGTAAGCAAAGATTAATAGGAGATGAGAATCCTCATAGGAACAGAGCAGAGAACAAGATCAAGAGACTTAAAGTAGAAAAAAAGGACTTAATTGGCAAATAGATAGAAGATTAATGTGTGTTACATTTTGGTCAAAACCTTTCTCTACGTTTTACCCAAGACTATCAGGGAGACTAAGATTGAAGAGAGTGAGCTAACTGATCTTACAGAGGAATCTCAAAGGGAGCCCAAACTTCAGTCAATGATGTAGGTGCTGCTAGCCTTTTAGCCAGATTTATACTGACAATTGGGGGGAAAAGATGAGCAGAAAGATTTCAAAATTTTAAATTTGGCACAAAGGAGACATGTACATTTTGGGACCAAGGAGCTGGGTTTGCTGAAGAGATTACTACTATGAAAAAGAACTCAATTAATTTGTGCAGGGATGGTAAGAAATATACCTTGAAGGTATTTCAGAAATTAGCAAGACTTCAGTCAGCCAAACTAAATTTAAACTTGACAATACTCCTGCCTCAGCCTCTGGATTCCCAGGATCACAAGCATTTGCCACCTCCCCAGATGGATATGTTAAATATTAAAGCAAATCCAAGCTTATCTAAGATCAAGTTTTACTGTATCTAAACTTTATATTACTTGTAGTTGTATTAATTTTTTCACAGGCATAAATACATTTTATAAATGATTATTTACATGCTACTATTAATAATTTTTATAATAGTATTTCACATTTAATTGCTTCATGGTATTTGGCTTCATTAATCTGATCATTTTACTGATTTAACCTTTAATTCAACATAGGATTGCATATCAAATTTAGTTTATGAGAGTAAGCCAAATATTGTCTGCAATATAAACTTTTTTACAAACTTTAAGAACATAAGAACTAAGCAAGTGTTTATCAACTGAAGCTGAATTTTTCTATTTTGCAAAAACAGTGAATTAATTCATAGTCATATATGTTGACACTTTTTTGATTATTTAGAGAATATATTATTAGTTTCTGTAATCAAACTCATGAAGACAAGAACTTACATTTTAATACAGTACATTACTCCTGTACATGTGGGAAAAATAAAGTTTAGCATGTCTAGACCAACATAGCACTTAATTTCTGTATAGTGCCAACTCAACATGGTAAACTGGAACCACTTTTTGAAAAGTTGATGCCATTTGTTTCCTAAATGTCAAATTATATACATATATAATTTTATACTATATAATTTTATTATAAATACATACCAATTTATAAATATATACAAATTTACTATAAAATATGCTAATAATAGCAGCACATTATGTATCAATAACAACAACAAATTTCTAGATTCTGTAGTTATCTGAACAAAATTATAGATATATCCAGCACACTCCATTAAAAAATAAAAGGAAAAATATTCAGAAAACAGCAAAATGTTTTACTGTTGTAGCACCTGGCACTTTTTTTTTTTTTTTTTTTTTTTTTTTTTTTTTTTTTTTTTTTTTTTTTTTTTTTTT
>PVIR01039094.1:0-13686 GCA_004026965.1 Petromus typicus | reverse complement strand
GGGTGTGGAGACCCACACCCAGCAGCAACCAGTACCACATACCACAGTGCCGGGCGTGGTGGCTCACGCCTGTAATCCCAGCACTCGGGAGGCAGAGGCAGGAGGATTGTGATGTGAGTTGGAGGCTGAGCTCAGGGCCAGCCTGAACCACAAAGCGAGACCCTGTCTCCAAAAACCTAAAAAAAAAAAAAAAAAGAAAAAAGAAATAAGCATGTTTATATTTATTTAGCAAAAGATTCCAGAAGCACATATACTTGAAATGATTAAAGGCACAATTCTGTCCTTAAAGAATAGTGTACTGCTACACACCTAGCCACTGAAGTAGTTGTTGAACCCTTTGACTTAAAAAATAATATAAACATTTACTTGTCAAGTTGTATGTTGTTCAATTTACAGTAAGCATTATTTTGTGGTGCAAAGTGATTTATGTCTTTGTATTTTTTGACATTGTTAAAATAGATCCTACATCCTGAGTTTAAGGGTTAACAGCAATAAGTGTTAGGAGAAACAATAACATACTCATCATAATGTACAAGTTTACACTCAGTAGACAGCTCTTTGTTGAACTTAAGTGAATAACCACTTCACTAAGAAAAGGTCCTTAAAACTGAATATCTCAATGCAATGTAATACATTTTTTAGATATCAAAGATGTGACTTAGGAATAGTTGTTTTGAAAAAGAAAACCAGAACAACCATTTAGTATTTTAAGAGACACTTCAAATCTTACCTATGAACTTCAGAGACAGTGACAACAAAGAGAAGAAAAAGTAGTCAAGTGCAAAACACAGAATAGGGAAAGTTGCATAATCAGTGAAATTAGCATTGGGTATTCTTTTTCGTGATATCTGAAAGTGACTGGAGGCATAAATGTTCATTTCCTGCCATTTTCATTATCAAACTTATGTTAACATATTTTATGATGATTTACATACTTCTATTAATGTTTATATAAAAACACTAAGAAAAGAGAATGATCACAGTTCTGAGAGGAGAGGTTGAGTCTACACTTTATGTAATTATTTTTAGACGACTTAAGCTGGGTGATGTGCTAGACACATGCATCCTTAAAAGATAGTGATATATTTCATAATCTTTTTTCTTAAAGTGAACAGCACTCTTATTAACTTTTGACATCTTTTCTGTTCTTTGCAGTCCAACTTACTACTAAATCTTATAATACATAAATTTGTAAATTTGAACTGGAACATTGTTTCTATAAGAAGTTTGTAATTTATTTCAACAGTAAAATAAAACTCACATTAGCTTAGAATAAATTATTCCTTTTGGTATGAATGTTCATATGTTTTATGGAGAATTTTCTGGGCAAGATTATATTCAGGTAAGTATTGTTAGATAATGTACAGAGTCTAAATCTCTGCAGGACATTAACTTACACAGTTGTCTACATCTCATATGATTAATTAAATAATTGGAGAATTGATTTTATTTTGGCAGTATCAGGGATCGAACTCTGGACCTGGAGCTTGAGAGGCAGGTGTACCACCAATGAGCTAACCCCCTGGACCTATTTAAGACTCTACTGTAGTTTTTATTTTTTAACATTGTATTACCAAAATAATTCAGTTTTATAGTTCTTTTCCATTTTAATTGTACATTATTAAAATAACTTGTATGACAAATATTTGTAACTGTGTATGGTTTTCTTTTATTAAATACATAATCCAGCTGTCATATAATGAATAAACTACTTGCCATTTAACTATCCAATTCACTTAATTTTAAACAAAAATTTGTATCTACTAGAAAATAAACTATATTTGATGCATTTATATGTGCAGAAAAAATATTCCCAAGTTTACCTTTAACAATTGCATCTTTTCTAAAAAATAATTTAGGAATATTCACAATATGCTGTATTGTTAAATTATACATTGAATGATGTTTTAGAAATTATTGGACTAATAATATGAATTACATAATAGGTTTTACATCACATATAGATGTATAAGGACCAGAACTACCCTGCTGAGGTGAGAAAGTTTAAAGGTAGAACTTTGTAACATTCTAATTCATGAATTGTTGACATGCAGACTGATATCAGAAGGCAATAATAATCCAACACATGGGACACAATATTCTTGGGCCAAAACATGCGGCACAATGAAGATTTCCAGCCATTTTCTAGATCCATTTATAACCATTTAATAGTTAGCTTTTATTGATGACAGAAATACCTTAAAAATACATTATTCAAATATTTTTCTTTGTCTCATTTCTTAAATTGTATATTGTCTTTGTCTAAAGGCAATTTTGTATGTTAAATTTTACAAATAAAACTAAAAGCAAAAACTTTGCACTTAAAAAGTTGTAAGTTGTCATAAGAATAAAAATAAGTAATAAAAATTCAATAATTTGCAAAATTTTGTCTGGACAGAAATACTTAGCAATAGATCTTCTATAGAAGATTATGTTTAGCTAAATAATCTATCATGCATATTAGAATAGACACATGATACTACACTAACATTGCTTAAAGCAAAAAGCAAAATAAAACAATGCATGTCTTTGTAAAGAAAAAAAAGTGGGAAATTTTATTCCATCCAATAACCGTTTTCTGAGATTACATGCAGCCATGCATGTCTTAAATGAACTACATAAATAAAATTTTATATGTTTATTTCAGAAAAAAAAATATTTCCAATGAATAATCATTGGCATACTTGAAGAAAAGTAACACTTCTAAAACAAAAGGTCAACAAAAAGTTTTGCACCCCAAAGTTAAACTGAATAATTATTCGCATCGCTCCTGTGCCATCTGGGTCCTGTACTGCATCTTCTGTAATGGATGGCAGACACACGACTGCCCACTGGGCCAGTGCCCTAATGCTGTTTCAGCGATTGTTGCTCAAGTGGTATCAAAAATCTTCTTCAGGCTTTTACACCAAGTATAAAAGGGTGGCACAAGTTCAACCTGGACCCCTGAAGTGCCATCTCTAAAGTCCTGGCAGCTATAATCTCACTGAGAGATTCTGTTCATCAGGTCTACACTGCAGCAAATTGGAAATCCCAATAGGTAGTCTATACAAAAGAATAAAAAATCAGTAGAATAATATCACTGGATGGCAGTTCAATCAATGAATAAAGCAATTTTCCCATTTTTACCTATTTTTAAACATTTTATGTGGCAAGTATGAGCTGGTATAAGTGTTGAAAATTCTACAAAAATTGGTACTTATATGCTCTTCTTTTTAAGTTTTGTTATTGACTTGTAAATTCCTCTTTCTGAAGAGCATAGCATTTTCAAAGACAAGGTAAATAAATTACAAACGATAAAGTCAAATTTGTAAACTATGTTTTAGTGTAAATAAATGTAAGTTCCATTTGGACTACGTATAATTTCTATAATCAATTTCCTATAATCTTATTTTATTGCTACATGATAAAACATAATTCTTTGTACCTTGATATATACTTGTCCATATTGATACATGTGACAAACAAATCTATTGAGGATTTATTTTATCTGAATTTATTTAATTGCATTCTAAAGATTTTGCTTTTAATTCTTTTTTAAAAGCTGGAGGGCATAAGAATATTTCATACATATTTTAATATATTTTCTTTTATATGTTAATTTCCCCAAACATTAATTGTATAATGATTATAATTGACATCATAATAATATTTTTGCCACAATGTATGAGCAAAAATTTATTTAAATATGTGAATAATATATTTCTGACATATTCAGGAGTTTGGAAACTCATTTGAATTTCTGAATTTAAGAAGTAATATAAGTAATATAATTAATATAAAATACTCTCAAAGATCATATTTTCTAACTGTTTCAATATTATTTAGAATTTGTGTTTCTTCCTGTTTCTGGAGTCTTTTATGGGTTTTATTTTTATCTTTCTGTCTATCTATCTATCTATCTGTCTATCTATCTATCTATCTATCTATCTATCTATCTATTTTTGGTGTGTACACGTGTGCAGTACCAGGAACCAAACTCAGAACCTTACATTTGCCAGGCAAGTGCAGTGCTACTGAGCTATATCCAACCCTGTGTAGAATTTGTAATAAACAGTGAGTATAAATTACTAATTTGATGCATTATTTCTTTTTAACTAAAGAAGTAATACTATTCCGGGGCCGGGAGTTAGCTCAGTGGTTCCGGCGCCTGTCTCGCAAGCGCAAGGACCCGGCTTCGATTCCCCGGTAACCACATAACAATACTGGGTGTGGACACCCAGCAGCAACCAGTACCACATACCACAGGGCCGGGCGTGGTGGCTCACGCCTGTAATCCCAGCACTCGGGAGGCAGAGGCAGGAGGATTGTGATGTGAGTTGGAGGCTGAGCTCAGGGCCAGCCTGAACCACAAAGCGAGACCCTGTCTCCAAAAACCTAAAAAAAAAAAAAAAAAAAAAAAAAGTAATACTATTCCAATCAAATCAGAGAGATGTTGTGTAAAAATTGAGAAGTAGAAACATATTTTTTTCCTACAAAAATCTCTATTATTGGGAAAATTAGTTCTATGAATTGGTTTGCAGTTCTAAATTTCTAAGTGATTAGAAGAGTATCCTAGACATTTGAAATATTATAATCCACATGCATCTGTGAATGATAATTACTCTAATGATAAAAATCAGAAATGTCTTAATTTTCCATCAAAATAAGTAATTTATGTATATTAAAATTTGTTTAAAACTGCATTAATATTAAGATAATGACAATCTATCTATTCATGAGTATATTTTCTTGTATGGTTAAAGGAAGAAAATGATGGTGAGGGTACACAGAAGCCTTTAAATGTTCTAATAACTTTCTAGTTTTTTTTTTCCATCATTGATTTTATTAGTACATTTTAGATGTTCACTATGATAACACCCAACATTGAGAATTTAAGATGTACTTAGTATATCTGAATAATCATTTTTCCCATTTCCTTTTTAGCTAGGTAAATATACAAGGTTGATTTAAAATCATTGTCTCATGATTTACATTGCATGCACAAATATATGTTCATCTTAAATATCATTTGTATTTATATTTATATAATTTGTATCAATGACAAATGGATTTGTTATTTCATGTTAAATGAAATTATCACCAGGATTTAAATAAAAAAGATGATTGAACATATAAAAATTTGTCCCCTCATTATTTACTCATACACCCTCTTTCTTTTTAAATATTTTCTGTTTCACAATACAGCTATACATACTTCTACTCATTTACAACTGCATTTTCTGATACCAGAGAAAAGATAAAATATTTACACATCTGTGACCTAAAAACAATGTGACAGTAATAAATAAAAAAGGGAAACAAAGCTTATGTATACAAGGGTGGTCTGGGGTTGCTGGGCAGGAGGAAAGGGGAAAAACTGAGAATCGTCATTTCATATTTTGATACAAACTCTCAGTGTTGAAAGCGATGATGATGTGTATTCATAATGTACCAATATAGATTTGAATTTTAATATATATATTTAATATATATTATATTTAATACATATATTAATATCTTTTATATATGTATTAAAATTTTTGAAAAGTTATTTTATGAAAAAATATGAATCACACAAATCATATACAAATAATAACTGCTGTTGGTTGAAGAGCATCAGAGCTGCCTGTTTAAAAACCTTCCTAAATGTTTTTTCCATTGTATCCACCAGAGCAATACACTTGTACATTTTATTTCATTGGATCTTGCTTGTATTGGAATTTGTCATGTTGGATGACATTTTTCTTTTTCTTTTTCTTTTTTTTTTTTCCTTTTTTGTTGAATGAGGTCTCACTATGTAGTCCAAGCTAGGCCCAAACTCACAGTAGTTCTCCTGCCTCAGGCTCCTGACTGCTGGGATTGCAGGCGTGCACCAGCATGCCTCCCTTGATTAACATTCGCAAAGCTTTGTCAAGCAAAACAACTATATCTTGACCTCTATTTCTACATGCACCAAAATAAGCAGGCAACAGTACTCCCCCTGAGAATTAAACTTCTTGTGAACACCTAAGTATATTTTAAAAACTGGAAAAAATGTAGTTTATTTAGTACTAATCTTTTCAAATATGTTTCGGTAAAATACAAAAACAAAATCATTTTCCTACTAACTACTATAGCAAGAGTAAAAGAACAAAATGCTCCAGCATACATGCTCCTAATATTGGCAACAGCTCGAGATATTTTCTAAAATAAACTATAGGGGTTTTTTTTAATGTATGCTATTAGTATTGTTTATAGAGATATTGTCATTCTGTAAAAGGGAATTTTCAACTCAGATACATTGTCCAGTGAGCTATACATTAGACTACTCATCTGATTTATTCCACAAGTATTTTTGAAGAAGAAAAAAAAGAATATATGCAAACTTTTTGAGCTAAAATCATGAGTAAAACCTTTTATTCAAAGCAATATATAAACAATACCTGGTCTTCTAAGAAAGTGAGGAGAAGTCGGATTGATATGAATTGCAGACAGTGGAGGTGGAAATTGCATGGAAGGAAAAAAAGAAGTCACAGACAAACTTCCAGAACTTACTGGGCCACTCTAAGGTCATTTTTTTCTTCAATTCAAAGAGAAATGAAGATGTATGGAAGTGAATATTATCAGGAAGGAATATTATGATGTTTTTACACTGTAGTTTCTGGAAATCTTATTTGTTTTAATACTGATAAAATTATAAAGATGAGTAGATAGATACAAGAAATTTTTTTGGGAGCAATGGTACTGTCAAAATGGTAGATGACGAAAATAATAATGCAGTGAGGATTTTTAGTACAGCACAAATTAAGAGAAACTAACCTCAAAGGGCATTTGGATGAATTTTTTGAAAATGGATGTATGAGACATTAAATCAAGGACCTATATTAGTACTTCACGGGATGGAAAATATTGCTGTTTGCCAAGAAAAGAAAAAAAAAGGATGGGATGGGGACTGGGTTTGAAAAGGAAAGCCATGAAAGAAAACTTTAAACATAATGAATTTGAGGTGATTTTGGAAACTTCACAAGGCAAATTCTTGTAGGAAGGTGGATCTTTCAGACTGAAGATTAGACAGTAATTAAAACTTTCTCATTGTTTCTAATGGAATGAAAGTCTTCATGTCATTAGTAAGATCTGTCTGAGAAAAACTGGCACCAAATTGAGATGATTCTGTTGTCAGAAATGAAGGAAAGATAAGGAAACAGGGCCTGAAAGAAAGCAAACTAATAAAAGAGATGCACCCTGCTATGGGTCTGTATGAATGTATTGATAGAATCATATTTCTTATGCAGGCTCAATCGCTGTACTCAAAATATAGAAATTTCCTGTACAAAAGTTGGAGAAATAATGTCTACAGTTTTCCATGGCTAACCAAAGAGCTGAGACCCAAAATTCAATATCAATATTGTCTTTTTTATAAAGAAAATATTACTATTATTACAATAATATGGAGAGAGTAAATGCATACTTAGTTTTGTCTCTGGTAGCATAGTAACAGGTTCTCTTGTCTATCAAGATAGTATGTTTTATGGCTTTTTTTGAAAATCAGACCTGGGAGCTAAGAAATTACAAACTGGGTGATGATAATGCTTATGAGAAATAAGAGAGAAATAATATTGGAAATAAGGGAACTCTGGCCATGAAATATGTAGCTTAGCAGGGAAATATGGCTTCTGCTGTTCTTATCTGACCACATCATGCCAGCACCTGAAGGAGCTCCCATGGCATACACTAGGTGTGTCTCACAATCTTGAGCCCATTTCTGCACCTGTGCTACTGTGAAATGGGTCCTCCTATCCAACATGAAGATTCACTGATCATGATTCAGGGAGACTGTAAGTTTCCTACCTGTCAGTGCTTTGATGATCTGCAGACAGGAGAGACAAACTTACTCCCAGAATGTGCCAACACCTGTGGGATCACTGTCAGCCCACTCTTTAGGAGACCTTGGATCTCTTCAGAAAATGGTCAAACGCTCAGCATCACTTTCTCACTAGCAGTTTGAGACAGTAGTGGATACACAAGACTTGTTTTGTGTACCAACCTATAGTCCCCATCTCTGTCACTGTTGCTACACAGCACTTTAATAATACTAGATATTTCAAACCTTGCTAAAAAATATGTTACATATATTAGTGCCATGTTTTCACTTTTAACGATGAAGAAAAATTATGGACTTTCACAAAATCATACACTATGTGGCAGAGATAAGACTGAACCTTCCTTATGTGTCATTTACACATGTGAATCTTCAAGAGATTCATTCTACTTGGCAAGAAAAATGTAAGTATACATTATGTGCTTGATAAGTATCTCTTTCTACTCACATGGAATTAAACTCCAAAGGTTGTTAGAGGAAATGAAGAATTACAGAGGAAATTCATCTATCTCAAAATTTGATCAAGATTTTCATTTTGAGTTTAACTTTTCTATGCTTTGCTAACACACTATTTTTATTAGATGTACTGAAAGTTATTATTAGACATATTTGAAAAGGTCAGCCCACATGACTTCAAAATGATGTAGATGAGTGCAAATTTGTCCCTGACTATCATCATGATGGAATGGAAAATTAAATCTTAAATTTCTACAGTCCAATTCCATCAACTCTGATGGGATTACATTTTGAAACAAAGAAGACTTCATATTCCCTTGTATTTATTCTAATTCACAATCAACAGCCAATCAAAATTAATTTGCAAATAAATGATACTCAGTTCAAATACACTTAGAGTTTAATTGCATGGTGTTTTATTATTTATTTTTTACAAGTTAAAAGAAAGTGTTTTCCTTATGAGGATATCCTCAAGATATGTCCATTTAAGTAGAAATGATTCATATCCTCATAAGTGAAATAAATAGGTCACAGATAGATACATATCATATCTTTTCTCTGGTATGAGAAAATGAAGATGTAAATGAGTCCTAGCATTGTATGTTATATATTGTGAAATAGAAAATGTTCAATGTAAAATAAGGTGAAAGGGGACAATGTTGAGATTGTAACAAAAAAGTAAGGAAACAAATTTTATGTATATGGGGGGGTGGTAGGGTGGGTGGGGCTATGGGAAAAAATGAGAATTAAGTTGTGTCTTATACTGGTACAAATTCCCATTATGGAGTGCAATCATGATGTGTATATTTAATGTACCAATAAAGATAATTAAAAAAAATAAAAAATAAAAAAAAAGAATAGTAGACTTCAAATTGAACATGCAAAATGCAAAGTTGAATTCTATTCCCCTAGCTAGGTTATTGTTATTTTCTCAGAACACTAAATAGTAAATCAATATTAATTTCTTCAAAGGGAAAAAAATGAGTCTTGATTCATGTTTCACATGAAGAATTAAGCTCTTTAATAAATTATTTTAGCTCCACCTTGGAAATATATCTCAATTCCCACATAGCTGAATCTTTCTAATATTGCTGCTTCACTGGAAGCTTATTCCTAAATTTTACCTGGATTAGCACCATAACTTTGTCCAAATTTATACTTTACAAAGCAACATTTGCAATATTTTTAGAATTTAATTCTGGAATGCTACTTCCTTTGTTGTCCAGTAAGATCTTAGTAGATTTACCTTCCATATTAACTGTAACTTCTAGGGAAACAAAATCAAAATACAGACAAAACACAGACAGCCAACAAGGAACCACAAGAGGACTCTGTGGAATGTGTGACATGGGCTGATTTTGTAGGGAAGATACAACAGAGAAAGGAGGAAGTTTTGGACTTCTGTGGCTCTACCAAGACCAGAGTCTTTGCATTCTGGATTTTGTGTCAAGGGAAGGACTCAAGACAACTAGATCTCCTAGATGAACTAGAGGGAGGGGTTCTGAAACAGAAAACCAAGAAAATAATCATAACAGTCTGTGCAAAAACATTACACAGATACTGAATTGACATGTGATCTGTTATTTCATAAGCAACATTTTGAGATCAGTCTTCACTAAGAGATGAATTATCATTTAAGGTAAGTAAGATTTATTTTTACAAACTGAGTCTAATTGAGTTATGTGCCTGGAAATGCAAATGCATCTTCAGTATTAAAAAGACATGTAGTAGCAGGCAAGGTAGCTCACACTGGTAAACTCAGTACTTGGAAGGAAGAGGCAGGAGGATTGCTGTGAGGATGAGACTACCCTGGGCTACATAATGAGTTCAAGGACAGCCTGCACCACAAAGCAAGACTCTGTCTCAAAAACTAAAAAAAAAGGTCGGGGATTTAGCTCAGTGGTTCCAGTGTCTGTCTTGTAAGCGTAAGGACCCGGGTCCAATCCCCAGTAACCACATACCTATACTGGGTGTGGAGACTCACTCCCAGCAGCAACCAGTACCACATACCACAGTGCCAGGCATGGTGGTTCACGCCTGTAATCCCAGCACTCGGGAGGCAGAGGCAGGAGGATTGCTGCGATGAGTTTGAGGCTGAGCTCAGGGCCAGCCTGAACTACAAAGCAAGACCCTGTCTAAAAAAAACCTAAAAAAAAAAAAAAAAAAGCAAACAAACAAAAAAGATATCTAATATCACAAATTTACATGAAAGTACATGTCTGATGTGTCAGGTATACTTCACCATTGTTCAATATATAAAGAAACTTCAAATGCCTTCAAAAGAAGAGATGCTTAGTGCAGTTCACCTTTTGATGCCTCAGATATTAACATTTAAAAATGAGAACATTAAGCTGGGTGTCATAACCATCATCCAAATATAAAATAATTTACTCAGATAAATAAACAAAAAGGAGGTTTTGAAAAGTAGAAAATGTGGAACAGAGTGAAGTAAAATTTTAAACTTTAAAAATTTTAACTTTAAAATTAATATGAAGTGGTTGAATTAAAACAGATTCTATGGGGAGAGAATGTTGACAGTGTGTGAATGTGAAAATAGATGAATATGAGACAGAGAAATATATTCATATAATAAGAGCTTCCATGCATCTGAAGAACAAAAACAAAAGCTCCAACAGTTAGTAAGTGAAATAATTCCACAAGGAAAAGAGTAAGAAAATAGTGAATAAAAAGATTTTGGAGAAAAATCATAAAAAAGTTATTTCCAAATGTTTAAAGCTATACATTTATAAGTCAAAGAATATAAGGAAGATGCAAATCAAAATGTAAAGCAAATAATTGCTATTCAAAACTTAATCAAAATACGAAGAATGAAAAATCAAGAAAAACTTATATAGGTACTTTTTATCTAATGTTGCAGTCATCCATTACGATGGATCGGTTGGCTTAGATCTGGGCTAATCATAAGCCTGATGAGTTTGGGAGATTATTGCATGGGGGGGGATGAAAGAGGTGGGTCTGTTGGGGAGAAGTAGGTCATTGAAAGAATGACCTGGAGTCATTTATCTCCTCCACCTCCTCTCTTCTTTCTCTGCTTCTTGTTTGCCACGACATGAACTGCTTTCCTTCAACCAGTTCCTTCTACCCATTAAAACCAAAACAAACTTCCAGTCTTTTGAGTTCCAGATGTAGTGTAGTGTGTATCAATGAAGAGAAGGTGACTAAAACAGTAGGTAACAAAACGGTCGAGCCTCTCAGCTTGAAGTCAAATTGCATACATTCAGACATTGTCTGGACCCAGCATAAAAATTAAAAAAAAAAAAAAGGCAATTTTTTTTTCAGAATACATACAAATATAGAGATGTTTCTGGCAGACATCCCAAGAGAAATATCCATTCTGAGAACTGTAGCACACGACTCCACTCCATTGGTCTTCATGATGTTGCTTGGTTTTTGGCTTTCTTACTAGGTTCTTGGTAAGAGAAAATGTTGCTAGCAACATTTAGTGGAGACTTTATCAAATCTTCAGGCACCTCCGTCAGTCTAAGCTCTCCTAATTTGAGGAGAGGACCCAGAGGAAAAATTTGAAGAATTTTTTTTCTACTCTGACTCAGGATCCAATACTTGTCAACATCTACCTTGCCATTCTTCTCCAACCTTTCAGTTAATACTCCAGACACTCTGGTTCAGAAATTCATTGGCAATGGCATGATTCTAAGGTCTAAGTTAACCCAATGTGTCTGGACAAGTCTACTGTTTCATATTGGAAAATGTAATAGAGCACCCCATGCTCTCCAAGGTGCAAATGACTAGATTACATCACAGGGTACTTTTGAGAGATGCTTCAGAATGAGGTTCTAAAGGGTAGTTTTAGAGTAGTTGCCTCTAAAGGTCTCATAGAATGTTTCACAAAATTAGTCTTAAATGCTGGTAGAGCCAGTGGGGTAATATTTTTCCTAGTTCATTTGGTCCAGAGAAGGAACAACCAAAGGAGCACAGCATTCTTGAAAGATACTACCAAATTGTTTATATGAGCTTTTTGGTTCCAACTAAGATCTGTAAGCCTTGTCATTTTTCTGTCACAATCTGTTTAACTGCCTTGGTGGGGAAGATTGCAAATAAAATAGAAGGTAAGGAATCAATTTAGAAAAGTTGCTCTCTAGAGCAACTTTTTAGCTTTGTGACAGTAAGACCACAAAACATGAGGAGACTCCTGCAAGTTGAATAAAACTATGCTCATTCTTTGACACTAGTAAAAGTACTACACAGGAAGTTGTAAAATATCAGAAGAAGAAGAAAAAAGAAAAATGGGAAGGGAGAGAGGCAGAAAAAGAGAAAGAAGAAGAGAAAGAAGAGGGAGAGGAAGAGGAAGAACAAAGAGGAAGAAGAAAAGGAAAATGAGCTGAAAGGAGGACAACAATAATGAAAAAGACAATGACACCTGAGATATAATGACTGTTCAGTCTGATGTCTTCAAAGAGACCATAGAAAGTCAGATTGATCTCTGAAGACAGTCTTGCTAAGAATGCTGTGGGATAAGGGTACAGTGAAAGGCATGTAAGTACTACAAACACCATCCTCATGGTGCTGTGATGGCAGCTCTGCCTAGATAAAAGAACACCAAGATAGAGCATAATAAGCCGTAAAAAATGGTAAGGTAGAGACTCTTATAGCTAAATGGATGCACCTGAGGCCGTAATCATAAGTGAAATAAATAGGACATGAATGTGTAAACATCATATGTTTCTCTAATGTGAGAAACTGCAGGTATTTAAATGAGGTCTCAAATGTATCATAGATATTGTAAAAGAGGAAGAAAATCCTCAAAGCGGAAGTGGAACTGGGGTTGGGGAGGCAGGAGAAAGCAAAGAAGGAAAAGAAAAAAAAAATTTAGGGCCATGGAGTTAGCTCAGTGGTTTCGGCACCTGTCTTGCAAGCGCAAGGACCTGGGTTCAATCCCCGGTAACCACATGCCATACTGGGTGTGGAGACTCACGCCCAGCAGCAACCAGTACCACATACCACAGTGCCGGGCGTGGTTGCTCACTCCTGTAATCCCAGCACTCAGGAGGCAGAGGAAGGAGGATTGCTATGATGTGAGTTTGAGGCTGTGCTCAGGGCCAGCCTGAACCACAAAGCGAGACCCTGTCTCAAAAAAAAAAGAAAAAAAGAAAAAGAAAAGAAAAGAAAAGAAAAAAATTGAAAGAAAAGGAAAAAATGGAAACAAAGCTTGTGCATATGAGGCTGGATGGGGCTGGAGTTAGGGCAGGGAAATGGGGAAAAATGATCATAGATACAAATTCTAATTGAGAAATCTGATCATACTGTATTCCTGAAATCTACCAATTAACCCAATTTTAAGAAAAAGGGCACAAAGAGAAAAAAGAAGAGCAATAGATGCCTAGTATACTGCCAGAGAAGGAGCCACCTGATGC
>PVIR01039093.1:0-14124 GCA_004026965.1 Petromus typicus | reverse complement strand
GGGCCGGCCAGACTCACTTCTCGAAGTTGAAGAGCGGGAAGCGGATGCTATTCTTGATGAAGATGGTGAAGTTCTCGGCCTCCGTCATGATGGGCCTGCGGGACAAGGGCTCAGCCTGGGGTTGGGGGCAGGGCAGGGCGAGCAAGCGCGGGGAGCGGGGTCTGCACCTCTTGACCGTGTCCACCTCCGTGGGGCACCAGCCCTGGACCTCGCAGGAGCGCAGCTCGGAGCTCAGGTTCACACAGCGGCCGGTGAGGATGCCTGAGGACAGGGGACCACACGCCTGGGCAGCCGGCCGCCCAAGGCCCCGGGCTGGTCCCCGCTGCCCACAGGTGCCGTCTCCAGGGCCACCTGAACGTCGCCCTCCAGGAAGCCTTCGGTTCCACGGCGACACGGTGCAGCCCTGGGCTACTGCCTCGGCGCCTGCACAGCCCGGCCCTGGAAGGGCACCGGCCACCACCGGGAAGCCTGACGTCTCGGCCCAGGGCGGCCTCCCCCAGGGGCCACCGTCCCGGGACACACTCACCCCCGCCTGCAAAGCGGCCGCGCCCGCACTGGCTGTCCGTGTGGCAGCGGAACTTCTCCTCGCTCTGTGGGTGGCGGGACAGGGCAGCTGTGAGGGCACCCTGGAACCCTCGCCCTGCCCTCACCCTGCACCCGCGCAGCCGCACCTCGGGGCAGAAGCCCTGCATCTGGTTCTCGGTGACGATCATCTTGGTGATGATGATGAAGACGGAGGTGCCCTTGGGAGGGGAGGGGCGGTGAGTGTACTCCTGCGAGGCAGAGGGACTTGCCCCCAGGTGAGGGCCACTGTACCTGCGGTGGAGTCACGTAGTCGGACACGTCCATGACGCGGTTGGCGTAGCGGCCGAAGCCTTTCACCTTGGTCACCACTGAGGACTCGATGGCTGTGTCTCGCACCTGGTACGCCTTCTCGTGCAGGAAAACCCACCTGGGCCAGGATGCAGGGGAGAGGGTGCTGACTCAGCCTTCGAGCCGGGCGCTGCTCCTTCCCGCCTCTCGGGTCACTGATGCCTGAGGGTCAGGCCTAACTGCTCCTCCACACAGAATTTTAATATCTCAGGCAGCTGGGCAGGTTCCAAATGAGTTTGTGCTTTCTACGACGTATGATCAGAAGGTATGCTGAAGGTGAACATTTTTATTTTACTTTTAACCAAGGTATCAATACAGAGACTTGCTTGGAACTCATGATGATCCTCCTGCCTCAGCCTCCTAGGTGCTGGGATCACAGACTTGAGCCACCACGCCTGGTAGAATTTTCAAGTTTATTACAGTAAAAGATACATTGTGGTGAAGTTTTCTCAAAGTCCTCTGCTTCCTCTGAACATACTGGTCCCCCGCCCGGCGCTTCTCCTGGCAGCTCTGAGTCCTCTTTTCCAGAGGGTCTCCATCTGTCCTGGCTGCCCCTTCCGTGGTCACTTTGACTTTGGGGCAGGGCTGGAACCACTTGGTGCGGATCCGCTGGCCAAGGACTCGGAGTTGCTACTCGCGCTGCCTCTCCTCGGGGTGGCGTTGGCAGCGGTGCTCACCGAGTTTTTGATCGCACCTCGGTCGGCGGGCTCAGAGCGCCCGCAGGACTCGTCGGTATTGCTGGGGCTGTGCTGCCCCCTCGTGGCCGTGGCCGGGACGGCGGCCGAGCCGGGCCCTTCCCTCCCTACCAGCCTCTGAGCCCACGCAGCAGCCCTGAGCTCCGGCCTGGCTGCAGTCCTGAGCGCTTCGTCCTGCCCTGCGGGCTGCCCGCACCCCAGGGCCGCACCCGCTCTGCAAGCGCAGGCGCTGTGGGTCGGGGGAGGCCCAGTAGGGCCGCTGTGGGGCCCTCCCGGCCGGGGCGCAGTCCCGGAGTCACTGTCACTCGCCCCAGCGAACGCAGCGCCTCGTGCGGTTCCGGGGAATCCCTAGTACGAAACTTCTCATACTCGAATTCTTGTTTCTTTCTACAGTTTCATTTTCACTCGGATGTGGTGGCACTTGTCTGTAACTGGAGCACTCAGAAGGCTGAGGCAGGAGGGTTCTTGCAATCTTGAGGTCAGCCCTGGGCCACGTAGCGAGTTCAAAGACAGCCTGAGCTACATAACGAGACCTTGTCTCTAGTTCTAAGAAAGTTCAATTTTAAAGTTATTATTATTATTAATTATTATTATTAATTATTATTATTATTGCGGCCTAGGGACTGATCCAGTCCTTTTAAAATTTGAGACAAGGTCTCACTAAATTCCTAAACCAAGGCTGGGCTCAAACTTCCGCTCCTGCCTTAGCCTCCCAGAGCGCTGGATTACCGGGATGTACCTCCACACCCAGCGCGTTCTTGCACTTTTAGCGGAGCCGCAATAATTGTGTCGGAGGCTCAGCAGGGAGGACGGCTCCACCGGCTGTTAACGCGTCCTCTCTCCCGCTCATCCGCTTCTCCTGCTCGGCCCCTCCCTCCATAAACGCTGCTTTCCCGGGCGAAGGGCGGGTCCGGCTCCTGCCGCCGAGAGAGCTGCATCGGATCGATGCTCCATTAAGGGTTCGGCGCTTGTAAAGCGCGCGCAGAGGCCGGGCCGCCGCCCGCGCCTCGGGGGAGAGCCGAGCTGCGGAGTCGCCAGGAGCGGCCGCACCGGCGGACAGGGGCCGGGAACACCCGAGGCTCGCCGCCCCCGGCGGATTATCGGCCCTGAACGCAGCGCGGACGCCTCCGGCCAGCGACGCAGCTTTGTCTGTGGAAGCCGCGCGCCCCGGCCGCTGAGCGCGCTGAATTCCCTCCCTCGGCCCGAGCTCCTCGGCGCCAGCGGAGCGGGGCCTTTGGCTCCCAGGCCCGGGAGGGGCCGTCGCGGAGGCCGGGAGGGGCAGGACGAGGACTCTGCTTCTCAGCGCTGACGCAGGCTGCGGCTCCCGCGTGCGCCTGGGTTATTATTTATAGATCGGAAGGGGTGGCAGCACCTTGGCAGGTGGGAGGTGTGGAAAGCGCTCGCACCCCCGGCACCTCAGGGAGTGGGTGAGGGCGCCAGGGGCGAGCTGGCCGGAGAGCCCCGGAGCCCGGGTGACGACAGCGCCTGAGACTCAGTCCCGTGGGGTGTCCGTGGAGTGTCATCTTCCTGGACCCGCTTTTCCGATTCGGGAACTGAGGTTTCTGGACTGTCCGGCAAGGCTAAGTTTGTGGCTTGGTGGGAGGAGCCACTCTGGTCTTCAGGAATGGGCACAAGCACTTGAACCTGCAAGCCTCCTGCCTCAGCTTCCTTGTGAGCCGGGATTCCAGGCGTGTGCCACCACTACTCAGTGGCACCCCTCTCCTCCCTCCCAGGTGCCTCTGCGTTGCAGAAAGGGGCTGGGTCACCCAGAGTTAGGCCTGGGTCAGGAAGACAGGAGACACCTCAGATACATCTGCGCTGTCCTGTGCACCTGGGCTGGCGAGGTCAGGCTGCAGCGATGTGGTCTGGGGAGCCTGGGTGGTCCCTGGCAGGGACACAGGAAAGAGGACAGAGCCAGCTTCTTCACGTGCTGGGGGCAGAGCCCACCCTGGGCCTCCGCACTGAGCTCCACCCTCCGCCCTTTTATTGCTGAGACACGGGCTCCATGCACGCTGAATTGTGCAGACTGGCTCAATTGTGCAGTCCTCCTGCCTCAGCCTCCCAGGGTGCTGGGTTTACAGGCGTTCACCACCATGCCTGGCTCGAGAGTGACGTTCCGTTAACACCACGGCATTGAAATCCTTTCCGATTCCGCTGAGTCTGGCGTCTCTCCCGACTGTCTGCTCCTCGGGGCTTCCCTCTGCGTCCTCTCCTCGAGGCCCAGGCACTCTCGCCAGGCTGATCTCCCAGCTCAGAGTCAGCACGTCGGTCTTGCTCAGCTCTGAGCACACACGCACGTGTGCGAACACACACACACACGCCTGTGCACATACACACACGAACACGCGCACATATGCCTTGAAATGCTTGCACAGTGCTTCCCTGTGCTCTCGTGAAGGCAAAGCTCCTCGCGGCCGAGTGAGGCCTGGTCCCAGCGCCCTGCACCGCCGCCTTTGCTCCCGCTCCCTGCCCCGCGGAAGCCTTTGGTGCCTGGAGCGAGTGAGCGCCTCACCGCCTGCCACCCCAGCAGCTGCCCCCGGGCCCTGGGAGGCCTTGCCCTGCCGGAAGCGGCTGCCCTAGTCCTATGTGACCTGCTTCAGTGGGGCCCTCACATCCCAGCTCACTGTCCAGGGCTGTCTGTTTCTGTCCCTGAGCTGCCCTCACCCTCCATGCTTGGCTTGGGAAGGGACCCAACCACATCCCTGCTGGGTCAGTGATCAGTGCTCAGTGACAGCGGGTCGGAAGTCACAGCAGGGCAAGGCTCACGGGAGCTGGGGCGGAGGGCGGGCGGAGGAAAGCACGCGGCCCTGGTCCTCCGGGAGCTGTCAGGCTGATGGGCTGGCTGGAAGCGAGATGCCAGGAACCTGGCATGCGCCCTCCATGGCTAGCCCAGCCCCCAGCCCAGAGGGTGCCGTCTGATGGCCACTCAGGAGGGGCGATGGCCGGGGAGCCAGCTGGCTCGCTCACCAGTCTCCTGTCTGTCTGCAGCCTCGACTGGAGCCAGGCCGGCTGGGGACGCACTGAGACAGCGCTGGCCGCTGTCACCTGGCTGACTGGCCGGCCGGCGCTTATACAGACTCAGAGCTAAACACACAGGCAACGACTCGGAAGACACGCTGCCACTCTGGACACGGGCGTCTGCCGGCGCCACGCTCGAGCTCGTGTTGGAGGGGGCGTCCAGGTCTCGCACTCCCACCCAGATCCCACGTGAGGCCGGCCGCTGCCTTGGCTTCTGCCGAGCACCAGACTTGAGCGAGGCTGACATTCACCCCTGCCACCGCCGCCACACCCACACGCGCTCCTGTGCGACCCTTCCGGCCACAAGCTGGCTCACAGCGGTCCAGCCCCTGTGCCCTGTGCGTGCCGGGTGTCGTCTGGACCGGGCGGTCGGTGGGTGCTGCCTGGCACACAGAGCCATTGTGTGGAAGAGCCTCAGAGACCAGACCCAAGGCCGGGGAGGGGCAGCCCCAGGTCCTGAGGCCGGCCGAGCCCCAACCGCACCCACCATTGTCTGTGAGTGCAGGGTGCGTGCCCCGGCTGTGGGTGGGCGGGCGGGGCCCTGGGGCATCCCTGGCCCTGCAGCGGCTGCTGGGACAGAGGGCAGCGGGCCCTCAGCTCCTCTGGACCCTCCAGAGGAGCCCACTATGCCCTCTTCCCCCGCATCATCTGTCTTTCTCCCCAGCCTCACCGAGCAGCGCTGTCCTTTGTCCTCCCTCGCAGCTTGAGGGCTCCTGGTGTTAAACCCTCCCAGCGGGCCCTCCTCCACCAGACACAGCCCATCGCGCCTCCCGTGCTGGCACCTTCCTCCTCCTCTTCCTGGGCTCCTGGAGTCCCCAGAGCGGACGAGGGCCCTGGGGTCACTTCTCCCCCGGCTTGTGGGACAGAGCACCCCGGGCCTCCGCTGGGGGCCCCTCGGTTCTAGACGCCACTCTCCAGCTCTGGAGAACTCAGGGACCAAGACGCCTCCCAGGACCAGGACCTGGGTGGGGGTGGCGGAGCCCGGGCTTTCAGCCGCAGCTTTCCAGGAGGAAGAGCTTCCCGCCTCTGAAGCCCCGCGAAACGGGGGAGGATGCCACCCACACTCACCCCACGAAGTAGGAGATTATCAGAAGCTGGACGGCCCGGTTGATGACCCCGATGGTCCAGCTCTTCACCACCACCGACTTGGTGGTCTCGTAGGTGAAGAAGTCTGAGATGCAGTTCATGCTGCCACACGCGGGAGCGGGACACGCGGAGCGGCCCGATGGCAGCCTGCGCCAGGGCCAGACGGACAGGACGCAGACAGGAGTCCAGGGGGTGGCTGGGTGCTCCTTCCCCTCACAGCAGGGACCCAGCCCAGTGCCCAGCCCTGTGCTCTGGACACAGCCTGCCAGCCGCGAGGCCAGGGCGGGGGACCCCTTTTTATCCGTCTCCACCCCACTCCCCAGTGATGTCACAGCGGGGTGGGGTCTGCAGCCTGGGCTCCGGATTGCCTGCCTGCAGCCGGAGGGCCCGAGGGACTCATGCTTTATCTGCACTGTCTCCCCGGCTGCTCCCTGCTCCTCGCCGCCTCTTGCCCCAGCTTGCCAGCTGGCTCCGGAGCTCCCCGGCCCCTCGAGATGCCCATCCCCAGTCCCCCGGCACCCCCACTCCTGAGGCGCCCTCACTCCGACTCTGCAGCCAGGCCCTGGCATCCCGAGTGGCCTCCGATGGACAAGTGTTGGGGTCCACCTGGGCACTTCTCTGGGTGTTGGGAAAAGGAAGCAGTGAAGAGCCGCGCATCTCCAGCCGCCCCCGCAGAGCGGTCTCCTTTCCTACCATCGGGCTGCTTACCGGAGCCTTGGCCAGACTTCCTGCCCTGGAAGGCTGTGTGTATGAAGCGCTCTGGTTCCCCTGAGCCTCGCAGTGTGCGGGGTTCGCAGTAAGCCCGCAATGCACACGCATTGTATTGCGCAGAAATTATAATTTGAGGCAGAGCTAGAGGGGGGTCAAAGCCAAGAGTTCCCAGGGCAGCGGGGCTTCCCCGCTGTGCCGGGCTAGCAAGCTGGGGTTGTGATTGTGAGAAAAGTGAGGTCCGACTATTGTCTTTATCAGCACACGTGTGCGCTCATGTAGAGAACCCGACGGGTTTTAGACGACCTGGGCGCCAGTCGCTGGCTTCGGTGCTCCCCGAGGCCCTGGGAAGCTCCTTTTGGGGCTTCTGTTTCCTCATCTGCACAAAGTGCAGACCCGCAGCAGCCCCTCCAGGAATGGCCGTCGGAGGGGAGCGCGGTGGGTCTGACACCCGCCCTGGGGCGCCCTGGGCTGCGCCTGCTCCTTCCCGGGCCGGGCACTGCGCTGGGTCGGGGTGGTGCCCGGGGTGCACGGAGCCCCCACCGCCGGGCACCAGGACTCCGGCGCTCTCCCCGCGGAGGTCCGGGCCGCGCTCTCCGCGCCCGCCGCCGGAGGACGCGGCTCTTCCGGCCCCACGGGCTTCTTCGGACGCCGCCGCGCAAACTATGTTGTAGAAGAGACCCACGTGCGGCCTTTCAACACACACCCAGCCCTGAAGAGAGCCTGGGAAAGCCTCACGACTCTCCCTTTAGAACTAATCACTCCTTTGCACAAATGCTTGTAACCCTCTGCTACGGAGCTTTCCACGCTCCCATTCGCGAGTCCCTTCGCACCCGGGCGGGCGGGACTTCACAGCCATCGCTCCCACAGGTCCTCCAGAGTCGCCGACGCTCTACACGCCAGTCTCACGGGCCGGCCCGGCTCGGCCCCTCTAGCCGGGTCTTCCTCTCCATGGTCGGAGCGCGACTTCCGGTGGCGGGACGCGAGGCCGCGCACGCGGGAAAAGCTCCGCTGGCTGCCCCCGGCCCCTCCCTCGCGTCCCCCGCGCGCCCACCGCCCGGCCGGGGCCGTCGCGAGGCTGCAGCTGAAAGGGGTGAGTGGTCGCGGGCCCTGGGCCCCAGGCAGGCGCGGGCCCCGCTCCCCCTCAGGACGCTCGCGATGGGCCGTTCCGTGTTCAAATCCGCGGGTGCCGGGTGAAACCATTTCGGGAAGAGGGGAGCAGCGCGGGTCCCGGCCGCGGAGCGTGGGAGCCTAGGGAGGGGCCCTGCGCACCCCGCCGACCTGGAGTGCGGGGCGCGGCTGCTCCTTCGCGGGCTCCAGAGTGTCGCCTTGGGGTGTCATCCCCTAGCTTGCCCGCAGGTCTCGGCGGCGCGGGCCCGGGACATTTCCCCGCGCAGCTGTGCTGGGCACCGGGCGTCCGACCGGCCCGCGATCGCAGCAAAGCAGCTCCTTGCGTGTCGGTGTCCCCCTCCTGAACCCAGGTACCTGGCCCCTGTGTTTCTGAACCTTTGCCAGGAGTTGGGGCCCGGCTTGCTGCCGCCCCGGGCAGGAGGGTATGGCAGAGACGCTGGAGTTCAACGACATCTACCAGGAGGTGAAAGGCTCCATGGTGAGAAGGGTTTGGGACGATGAGGGAAGAATGGCAGAGTTTTCTTCCTAACAGCTTGATGATGCTGCAACTTAGGAAGACTCCAGATACAGTGTCTCTGATGTCCTCCCCCCCAACAAAGGGCAGCGGGGGACAAGCCCCAAGGGTTGCAGGACCTCGCAGTGTGGCAGCATTGTGCACGCAATGCTGCTGGGTCAGTCGGTGTTGCCAGCAGAGTGTGGGTCTGTCAGCTTGCGATGCCGGGGCAGGCAGAGGCCGGCTGTCCCGCGTACTTGTTGATTTGTAGCCCTCACCGTCCGAGCTGTTCTGTTCTGAGGAGCTGGCAGCCCTGGGTGACCGGGAGGGGTGTGGGTAGACCCAGGCCCAGCGGCCTGTGTTCCATGCTCCTGCATCCGGGCCACCTCTCCCTCAGAATGATGGTCGCCTACGGCTGAGCCGCCAGGGCATCATCTTCAAGAACAGCAAGACTGGCAAAGTGGACAACGTCCAGGCCGGAGAGCTGACAGAGGGCATATGGCGACGGGTAGCCCTGGGCCATGGACTGAAACTGCTTACCAAGAACGGCCATGTCTACAAGTACGATGGATTCCGGGAATCGGTGAGATGGCGTTTTCAGTACTTCTTTTACTTGGTTGTTTTTTAGATAGAGAGTTGGGGTTCTTCCTCATGACGTATCGTTGTTTGTGCTCCAAAAAAACAGCCTCTTGACGGTCACTGCCCAGCGCATATTGTGCTTTGAAGGTAGAAGCCTTAGGACTTGAGTTTTGACTCCAGACTTTCTACTGTTTTAAGTTAGTGTTGATTACTTTTACCTAGGTTTCAAATCTTAAACCAGGTGTAGTGGCACAGGCCTGGGGCATTCTGCCAAGGTGTTACAGGGGATCCCAAGTTCAAGCCCAGCTGAGGCAATTTAGTCATTTAGTAAGATCCTGTCTCAAAATGAAAAGAAAAGGTGTGGGGCTTTTTCTGTGTGGCTCACATCTATAACTGCAGCACTCAGGAAGCAGAGGCAGGAGGGTTGCTGTGAGTTTGAGGCTTTCTTGGGCTGCATAGTGAGCTCAGGGGTAGCCTGAACTACAAAGGTGAGACCCTGTCTCAACAAAGAAAAAAGAAGGGTGGGGATGTACCCCAGATACTCTGGTATTACAAAACATACATACAAGAGAATATTTGCTGAGTGTTCTTGTTTGGGTTTTCAGTTTAAGTTAGACTTGTTTAATTTCCACTTTCATTGAAATTAGAACTACACACAATTTTAAAAAGTCAGCTAGCACGATGAGGACGTAGCCAGGACGTCAGTTCCTTCCCTTACTTGGCCCCCGAGTTCTGCTGTGGAAATAGCCTCTTTCCATGGACTCCCCCACCCCCACCCCAGCAGTGTTGAAGCTGAGCTGCGAGTCTGTGATCTTGGGCCCTTTTCTGAGTGGTGATTCCAGGGTACAGAAAGTGTGGAGGCTGCCCAAGTTACGGGGACTGAGCTCTCTCCTCCGCTGCAGGAGTTTGAGAAACTCTCTGATTTCTTCAAAACCCACTACCACCTGGAGCTCATGGAGAAGGACCTGTGTGTGAAAGGCTGGAACTGGGGGACAGTGAAGTTTGGGGGTAAGCCCAGGGCCCACGGCCTGCGGGGAGAGGCAGAGGGAGGCCTCCTCTCTTACCTTTCTCGCTTCTTTCACTCTGCTGGGACCGATCTCCTCCCGGGGCGCCTGGTGCTGGGGATGCCCCGGGGGTTGCTGCAGCCTCAGCGGCTGGACCTCACGGGGCTGAAGGCTGCGGGCGGCTTGACAGGCGGCGCTGCTCACAGGGCAGCTGCTGTCCTTTGATGTCGGCGACCAGCCTGTCTTCGAGATCCCCCTCAGCAACGTGTCCCAGTGCACCACCGGCAAGAATGAGGTGACGCTGGAGTTCCACCAGAATGACGACGCGGAGGTCTCGCTCATGGAGGTGCGCTTCTACGTGCCTCCTACTCAGGAGGACGGCATCGACCCGGTAGAGGTGAGGCCTTTGCGGGTTGCCATGGGAACACATACAGCCGAGTGGGTCTCAGCTGGCTGGATGACCGACATGTGCCCTACAGGCCTTCGCCCAGAATGTGCTGTCCAAGGCGGATGTCATCCAGGCCACCGGAGATGCCATCTGCATCTTCCGGGAGCTGCAGTGCCTGACCCCGCGTGGCCGCTACGACATCCGCATCTATCCTACCTTCCTGCACCTGCACGGCAAGACCTTCGACTACAAGATCCCCTACACCACAGTGCTGCGGCTCTTTCTCCTGCCCCACAAGGACCAGCGCCAGATGTTCTTCGTGGTGAGCAGGGTCCGGGTGTGGGACCTCATGGGTGTTTGGGGTTCTGTGTCCCGAGCTCCTTACAGAGCCTCAGCCTTGGCCCCGCCCCTCTTCCTCACCAGATCAGCCTGGACCCGCCGATCAAGCAGGGTCAGACCCGGTACCACTTCCTCATCCTCCTCTTCTCCAAGGACGAGGACATCTCCTTGACCCTCAACATGAACGAGTGAGTGGCCTGGATGTGTGAGCTGCCTCGGGGCGGGCAGAGCCCGCGCCTCACCTCGCCCCGTACTGTCGGCAGGGAGGAGGTGGAGAAGCGCTTCGAGGGGCGGCTCACCAAGAACATGTCTGGCTCGCTCTACGAGATGGTCAGTCGGGTCATGAAGGCCCTCGTGAACCGCAAGATCACGGTCCCCGGCAACTTCCAGGGGCACTCGGGGGCCCAGTGCATCACCTGCTCCTACAAGGCCAGCTCGGGGCTGCTGTACCCGCTGGAGCGGGGCTTCATCTACGTGCACAAGCCGCCCGTGCACATCCGCTTCGATGAGATCGCCTTTGTCAACTTCGCCCGCGGCACCACCACCACCCGCTCCTTCGACTTCGAGATTGAGACCAAGCAGGGCACGCAGTACACCTTCAGCAGCATTGAGAGGTGGGGTCCCCGCCCCCAGGCCCACACCCTGACTCCTGTGTGGGCGTCTGGCGTGGTCAGGGCCACTCAGCCCAGTCCGTGGCTCCCTGGGCTTTGCTAGCATCTGCCTAGAAATGTTCTTTTCTCTTTTGTGCTCCTGAGCTACATCCACTGGCCTCTTTCTATTTTGAGCCGTGGGTCTTGACAATGGCCCCGGGTGGGGCTTGAGCATCTGACCCTCCTGCCTGGGCCATACAGAGTGCTGGAGTTTCAGGCATGCACCACCATGGCTGGCTAGAGAAGTTATTTCTTGCGTTATGAAACTGTTTTTTTCCTGGTCCCCCGAGTGGAAATGCTATCTGTCTGTTTCCTGGCACGGGCCTGGTGTCTGGGAACAGCGCAGCTAATGCGTATTGAGCGCGCCTCACAGCAGCACTTTCCAGACATCTCGAGTTAAACTTCACTCAGGTCCCTGAGTGTGAGTCACTGATCAGTAAAATGATGAGGACGCCCTGCCCCCAGTGTGCCCGTCCTGGGTGCATTGGGAGTGGGTGACCCTCACTTCCGGTGTGAGCTCTTCGGGCGGGGCAGGTGCTTTCAGGATGCATGCCTGACCCTTGGGGGTGTCTTCCGGGTTCCCTGAGCTCGGAGCTGATGGTGCCCTAGAGCCTGGTCGCCAGAGCCAGCCTGTCCTGGCCATGCGGTGACACTGTCTCTCCCCAGGGAGGAGTACGGAAAGCTGTTTGATTTCGTCAACGCGAAGAAGCTGAACATCAAGAACCGAGGCCTGAAAGAGGTACCTCGGGGCCGGGAGCGCTGTGAGCTTCTGTAGGGAGAGCGGGGTGCAGCTTCCTGGCTCTTTTTCACTCTCTCTTCTCTTCTTACCCTTATAGAAAAAAGAGGTGCGTGTGACCCTCTCCCCTCCCGGTGCAGGTTTTCTCCGCATGGCCTTAGATCAGGCTCCGCAGCCCTCCGAGCCCCCTGGGCTGGGAGCGGGAGGGGCTTGGGCTAACCCAGTGTGTGAGGGCCGCGCTGGCCGTGTGGGCAGCTGGACCCTGGGCCTTGGGCTGCTGCTCTGAGCCCGCGGGTGTGGCGGGTGCTTCAGCGCGTGCAGGGTTGGGCTGGGGTGCTGGCCTCACCTGTCTCTCCTGGCCAGGGCATGAACCCCAGCTACGACGAGTATGCCGACTCCGATGAGGAGCAGCACGATGCCTACCTGGAGCGCATGAAGGAGGAGGGCAAGATCCGGGAGGAGAACGCCAACGACAGCAGCGACGACTCGGGCGAGGAGACGGGTGGGTGCAGGGGCTCCAGGGCGGGGGCGCAGCCACGGCTGGGCCTGAGCTGCAGCTGCCCCGTGTTCTCTTCCAGACGAGTCCTTCAACCCTGGAGAGGAGGAGGAGGACGTGGCTGAGGAGTGAGTGTGGGCGCCCAGCCCCCGTGTCACGTGCACGGCCGAGGGCCTCACTGTGTGGGCAGTGTTGGAGGCAGGAGGAGCAGTGGAGAGGAGCCGAGGCGCCGGGACTCAGTTTCCCTGCCTGTACCCGCCAGCAGCATCTCGGTGCTGGATGACCCGGGCTGTGGTTGGCGTTTCAGAAACAGGGCGGCGCAGAGGGGTGAAGAGGGTGGCATCGTGGCTCAGACATCTCCGTGTTTCGTGGCTTGCAGTCCGGGCTCCGGCTGGCTTCAGTTCTGGCAGGAGCAGGCCCCAGAGTGGGAGAGTCTGTTCCCTGCACTGGTTTCCTCAATCTTAGCCTTCAGAAAGTTGCTGTAGGCTTCAGCCCTGCAGGCCCCTTCCGGTGGCCAGGGGAGCGAGCCGGGGGGTGCCCCAGGCCCTTCCTACCCGGGTACGGGCTGTGCTGGGCAGCACCAGGCCGTGTCCACCCTGAACCTGTCTCTCCTGGTAGGACTGTGGGCACTGTGCCAGGAGTACTGAGTAATTGCAGAGCAGCAGCTCCAGGGCCTCAGGGACACTTTCCCCCTTCTGAGCCGCTATCTCTTTCTGGGAAGGTGATCAGCCCCCAGGTCCTCACAAGATGCTGCTCTGGGCCGGGTGGAAGTCACTGGGAGTCATGTGGACCCTGGTTCCTGCAGAGGCTCCATGTGGCGTGAGGCCAGAGCATTGGGGCATGGTGGCGCTGCCCTCGTTCCCCGAGTGTGAGGCACCCCCCCCCCAACCCCCGTAGGTTCGACAGCAACGCCTCTGCCAGCTCTTCCAGCAATGAGGGCGACAGTGACCGGGAGGACAAGCGGAGGAACCAGCTCAAGAGGGCCAAGATGGCCAAGGACCGCAGGAGCCGCAAGAGGACAGCGGAGGTACAGAGCATGCTGGCTGGGTGTGTGCGTGGGTGTGCGCGGGTGTGCGCCTTGCACAGCCTGGTGCCCTGACCTCTGCTGTGGTCGGTCTTCCTGGGCTGCTTTTTTGTAGCTGTGACTGTGGCTTTAAAAGGATCTTGCGAGACAGAACAAGTTTTCCTGGGCTCGCTTGCATCTGGGAGATCTGAATTAGGAAGCAGGGCTCTGTTCCGGGGACCCGCCCTCCTGGTAGTCAGCTGGAGGTGGCTCCGTCGTGACCGAAGGCCAGAGTCACGCCACGTGGGAGGTGCTTTTGCTCGGGGTTCCACATGGCAACTGGCTGCAGTGTGGCAGGAACCTCATGGCGGTGGGGTGTCAGGAACAGGGTGAGCAAAGAGGAGCCAGGCAGGGGCCAGGGCAGCTACAGCCCGAGTTCAGCTGCACAAGCCAGGCTTTTCACTCAGCCCCGTTTCCGTCCCCTCCTGTGGTGCCCTCACCGCCCATGAAGGTGGGACTTTGTGAACCCGTCACCCCGAAAGGTGACCCGAGTAACCCCGTGGAAGTGAGGGGTGTCTGGGAAACGGAGGCCTCACGGCATCTGGGTCCTTCCTAGGCAAAGAAGGGCAAAGACCCCAACGCCCCTAAGAGGCCGATGTCTGCCTACATGCTGTGGCTCAACGCCAGCCGGGAGAAGATCAAGTCGGACCACCCTGGCATCAGCATCACGGACCTTTCCAAGAAAGCTGGAGAGATCTGGAAGGGGATGTCCAAGGAGAAGAAGGAGGTGAGGGGCGGAGGAGGAGGCCTGGGCGCGCCGTCCGGCCCCGGGCTGACCGCTGCTCTCCACGCAGGAGTGGGACCGCAAGGCTGAGGACGCCCGGAGGGAATATGAGAAAGCCATGAAAGAGTACGAAGGAGGCCG
>PVIR01039092.1:0-14154 GCA_004026965.1 Petromus typicus | reverse complement strand
CACACACACACACACACACACACACACACACACAGTTGGTTGGTTTTGTTTCTCTGGAGAATTTTTCTAACTGTTACACCCTCTTCTCCCTTTTCCCCACTTCATCACTCTTCAGAACAACTGTCAACACCATTGCTAATACATGTGCATCTGTTTATTTTTAATTCTACCCCTAACAGGGACTGAAATTTACACAGCATCAGCACACACGCAGTCATGGGACGCGCAGAGCAGGCACGGCCTTACACAGTGCTCTGCATGCACTCAGTCCCTCTGAGCCAGCCTTGAGCTCAGTGGTGTTTTGCCCCATATGAGGTGAAGCTTGGGCATAGCAAGGGGACAGGTCTGTCAAAAAGTTGCACAACTAGCACAGGAGAAGTGGGTTGTTGAAACTGTGAAGGTATGCTCTAGAATCCAAGTTCCAAACTCCACATCCAAAAGCCCATCTGCAGACTCCATCTTTGTCTCATCTGCAAAGAGAATCTTTTTTTTTCAAGGCAGAAAAATCAGTCACTGAGCAGGATAACTAAAATCCTCTCTGGGCGATCTTCTGATTTGTGCCATTTGTAGGGTCTCTTTGGAAACAAAGGAGCTTTAATTTTAAAAATGAGATGAGATTTACAAGGGAAAACTAACATAGATGCTCTTGAAATTCTAGTACAACAAACTAGTCCATTCCACAGACTCTGAACAGGAGCACAGCTGAAAGATCATGGGAGACATTCAGAAATGAGACTAGATTTCCATCATCACAAATTACCCTAGTGAGGAAGAAAATGAAAATGGGTGAAATAAACCAGAAAGGGGGGAGAGGCGCCTGGGGATCACCTAGTGAGCCCTAGCAAGGAGCCCAATGGACACGACAATTTCCCTCAGGCCTTCACTGCCCAGGTCCTAGACCCAGCTCCTGGCCCATGTCCAAATACAGGGAAAACGGCTACCTAGTAGAGTTTCTGGGACTCTGTCCCCACCTAGAGGCTGAGAGTAACTGAATTAGGTGTAAAACACCCAGTCACAGGGCCTGGAGTATGGCAAAATTCAGTACATGTTGCCATAATCTTCACTGATGAAACAGCTTTAAGTGTTTTGTAAGCATTTAGGAAAGGAATGTGCCTCATATGATAGTGGATTTAACGCAAAGGTCAGCCACATGGCTTCCCCTTGGGATCCCAGCCCTTGATTTCCGTGGCGCTGTGGACAAGAGAGAGCATGGGTAGTTTTGTGGACATTACAAAAAAATGTATCTTCCTTGCACAGTCACTTTGTGTGAGAGCTGATTCAGCACTGCTGTGCCAATTACATGCTCTGTATATGATGAGAGCTGACACTGTACCTCAGCAGGACTAAGTGCCAAGCCATAGTAATTCTGAGGCCAGAATTTGACTGCAAAACAGCTCCCTTTGTCTATCCCCAATAGTTTCTCTCTCAAAATACTTTGTCTACATTTCATTTTGTAAATGAAAGAAAGAAGAGAGTCAACTTCTGTAACCAAAGGAAGTTGTCTCTCCGGATCACTCATGCTCTCTGGCAATGGCCAGGTGCAGATCCCCAAAGGATAAAGCTGATCTGTTGATGGAGATAATGCTATGTTTGATGTGTCAACATAGACCTGGGTTGCTGCAAGGGCAAAGAGGTATGACACCTTTCTTCCTAAGGGCCCTGGCCAGCACACATATAGGATGAGATAGGTTAACAAGGAAAAAGTATAGCAGATGTATTCAATTAAAATGTTATGTGGCAGGGGAGCCAAAGACCTGGGGAAAACTGCCCATTTTTAACCTTTGATTCCATAAAGAACAGTCATGTAAGACCTAATGTTATTATACGGAGAGGAAAGCCAGAAGGCTTTTTCTTTGTCTTCTCCATGACATTCTTTCTTTCTGGGTTAGGGTGGGATGCTTCTAGAATGAGCGTTTTATGATCTATTTTCTATGAGACAGAGTGACTTTCTTTACGGCCAGTTCTTACATGGAAAATTGAGGGAGGGTTAGAGTAGTAATTGAGCTTTTATACTTGGCTTCCAGAGAGAAGGGGTATAGTTTCTGTGCTCCACTCTGGGGAAGAGGGAATTCTAATTTCTGTGGCCTGCTCTGAGAAGTAGGAAGGACAAGACAAGGTGGGAAAGGGACTTTGAGCCAGGTGAGATGGTGCAGGATGATAATCACAGCACCTAGAAAGCCGACACAGGAGGACTGCTAATTCAAAGCCAGATTGGGCTATGCAGTGAGATTCTGTCTAAAAATGAAAAGAATAAGAAGAGAAAGAGTAACTTCAACTCTTTGTTTCCAAATACCACTCAGTGCCTTTCAGTTGAAGCTGTTCAGCACATCTAAGTACTATCATTTGGGATACTGTGTGTTGAGCACCCAAAGCCCCCACTGCCTGCAACACCTCCCAACACTGGGATTCACAAGCTGGCTTCTTTACCTCTAGCAGGGAGTCCTCCCCACAGGCTTTGTACTAAATTCCTTTGTCTTATGCAAAACTTGATGGGAGCTGCATAAAGTTCGGCCAGCTCTAAGCAACACCTATGTTGCTATGGAAACGGATCTTTCCTCCCAGCTGTGGTCCCCACTGTAAGTAGTCAAGCTCTGAGGGCCTAGAGATGGCCACTCCTCTCTCCTACCCAGCCATGTGACTTTATTGTGCTTCCCAAGAGCTTCCTGAGGCCATCAGAAGTCATTTGTAGGAGCTGTGCCTGAACAGTCACCACGCAACACCGGTCCTCAGGGCCTGAGTACACAAATACCAAACCTTCCTCAGGGATTTAGCTTAGGAGGTTCCGGCACCTGACTTGCAAGTGCAAGAGCCCAGGTTCAATCCCTAGTAACCACATACCACAAGGCCAGGTGTGGAGACCCATGCCTACCTACAATCAGAATCACATACTACAGTGCCAGGCATGATGGTTCACACCCATAATCCCAGCACTTGGGAGGTAGAGGCACAAGGATTGCTGTGAGTTCAAGGTTGAACTCAGGGCCAGCCCAAACTACAAAAGCGAGACCCTGTCTCCATCCCCCCAAAAAAGTCTTCCTCGGTGGCAAGAAAGGGCCAGGTCTCAAACTCAAGCGATCTCTCCTAGAGGACTCCCTCTCCTCACTCCACGTCTCTGTCAGGTCCCCCCGTAGATTCTGGGGTGTTCAATCAGCCTCTTGCTGGCTCAGCTCACCCAGGCTGGCAAGTCTCCTTAGAACCCAGATGTTTTCAGACAGGACAAGTCTGGAAAGCAGCATTTGATGTTTCTATTTATTGCTAGGGAAAAAAAAAAACCTATAACTCCACATACCTAGTGTAAGTCAGAGGTGGGCCATGGCTGTCCATTAGTCATAGTCTATAAAACCCTGAGCTGCTCATTATCGGCCAGGCTCTTCTCCTCCCTAACACACCTACGGTTCTGCACAGAGCTTGTCTAAATGCTTTTTTCTCACAAATACAGCTTAAGAAAACAAGAGACCAGCTCTGATTGGCTTCTCTCTGGAAAGGACTGGGTGGTGATTCTGTTTTCTGTTGGTTGTTTTTATCTGTATACAGAGATGATTATTGTAGACTCTAGGCCATCTGTTACCTTACACAGCAGAGCCCAAAGCACACGATGTGCCTCCCAACTCCCTCTGACCTAGAGGCCCCACTGTTCCACTGATATTCATTTCCCTACTTCAGAACAAGCTAAATAAATCTGACTCTGAGTTCTAATGTATTTCTGGTGATGTTTGACTAATGATGTTGGGAAAGGAGACACCAATGATTGCAGTACATTGCTAGCCACGGTTATTACTTTTTTTAAAACTTCAGTGTGCCTATGAACTCTGTAACTGTTTTTGTAAACTGCTTATTTGGATTCAGCAAGAAGAGGAGTGGAACTTAAGTTTCTACATCCCCAACAATCTCTAGCTGATGACCCAGACGCTGGCTGGAGACTCACCTTTTGAGTAGTGACACTGGTCCAGTGGATCTCAAAGCAGCTGCCTCATTTCCCTTTCCCTCTCTCCTATTTCCCTCCTCTAAATTTTTTTCCCATATTCATTCTGTTGATTTACTAATCTTACCATGCTTATGACATATAATGTTTACATTCATCGAGGTCATTAGCTTCCTGTACAGAGCATCTCTTTACTCTATTTCTATTTTCCTTCCCCTCATTCTCTCACCTTCCCCTCTGTCTCCTGGATCCCTCTCCATCTGCAAGGTCACCTCTCTCTCTGAATCACTTGGCTGTTTGTAAAAAGCCACCCGAACTTGGGGCTCATCCTCAGTGGCTCTGAGCACAGGCGCTCACCTCCAGTGCAGAAAAATGAGTCCAGTGTTCAGGACAGGCTGAGAAATACTGACTCCTATTCTATGGTAGAGAATGAAAGACATTAAAATAGTAATTGTATGGGGACATTGTGCAGATGAACCAGACAAGGGGAGACAGAAAGGGAGAAAACATGCAGAATTGGGAAGTAGTCCGTATTCCTTGGATCACAACAGTGTCCAAGAATAATGGGACTCTAGGTCAGATCTAGTACTGGCCTAGGTAACAGTCACCTCATGACAGTGACATCATAACAAGCAATATACATGAAAATGTAATGAATAGTAAGTAGAGGCCATTCCAGAAGTCTCCTCAGCTCCACAATGAAGAAAGGTCAAGGAGGACAGTGGAGGTTTTGAGACAGAAGAATGGCAACACAAAAAGGCAGCACATAAATTATGCACAAGAGTGTAAAGCAGTTCATATTTCCCTAGGGATTATGGGTTCTGCTGACCTACAGCTTCTCCACGACCTCAGGTCCAGTCAATATATGTAACAAATTATGTAGTGATTTGTCTCGCCTTCTTTGCAATCATTGTTTTTCAGAAGCAAAGGGCAAGAGCCTACTCTGTGGTGCCAAGTACACACCTGCCCCTTTCCTGCCTGGTTCAATCCTCCCCATTACACAGGGCATCAGCCTTGTGCAAAGTGAGGTTTAGAACCTGACGTCGAGGGAACCATAATGGAGGACGATGATGAGTTCCCACTCCCTGCACCTCTGGGGCGGCCGCCTCACTTACACAAAAATCCAGGAGCTGTAGGAAGATTCCACCCCCCCAGCATCTATCTGTGCAAGGACAAGTGTGCGTGCTTTTAGATCCCTCTTGGGGACCTTCATGGTGAATTATCACTTTCTATGGGGATGGTTTTTAAAACAGATCAACCCAAACATGTCCTTTAATTCCAGATCTATCCTCTCGGCCTCATTAAATGGTGAGGTATACAACAGCAATATGGTAAACATCAGATTCTGATAGACACGGGTGGTGATAGTCACTCACTTGCATTTCCCTTTCTTGTGGGACCCTCTACAGTCTGAGCTTGCACTTTACCCTTAAGCAAATAATACAGGAATGAAAAGAAGGCAAATTTGAACATCAAAACACCTTGCTTGTTCTCACAGTGGAGCAAAATCCAGTTGAATAATTTGTGAGGAGCTCAGCTATAAAAAGATAATTAAAGATGACGTATTTACTCTTTAGCATCATTCTAATCTTCAATTCTCATTTTCTTTACTGATTATGTATAAAATTCTAAGAATAACTCATAGCCAAAAGAGCTCTGATCACAACTGCCAAGTAAGCTTATTTGTCTCGACGCTGCCTGCAGGAATTGGCTGAGGTGGAGGGACAGCTGCACGAAAAGATGCACACTGTCTGCTGGGCCTCAGATTGTAGAGCATCCAGGCCACCCAGCTCCTTCTGGTTGATCCCTTGCATGGCATCAAGGTTGATCCCTTGTATGGCTACCTTTCCGTCACTTGAAAGCTCACATCTGTGCTGTATTTCACTGGGAATGAAGCCTCAGACTGTGTGTCTTGGTTTCCAGCTCAGAAAATATCTGACAGCAAGTTGGCAGGTGATGATAGACAAAAGCCTAGAAGAATGACTTCCCACTCACAACCAAACACAGCTCGAGCTCCTCCTCACATCTCTCTCCCTTCCCATCCCAGCCTGGCAGGAAGGAAACACAGGGCACCAGGAAGCTCAGCCCAGATCCCTGAAGGGCTGGTGCTGGGGGCTGGAATCTGTAGATCCTGTCCATCCTGGCAAAGGACAGTCATTCAGGACAATTACTTCTGCCTCTCATCAATCTTGCTGCTTGTAGCTGTTGGAAGAAAGGAAAGCTCTCAAAGCCTAATCCGAAGTGAGTCTCTGCACCCTCTGCTCTTCTGCTCAGGATTCCCATGTGTTCTCACCACCTTCCTCTTCCTGTCACCTTGGTCACACCGCTCACCGCGTCTTTGTGGAGAACACCACTAAAAATAGCAGCAGCTGTAAAACAGCGTTTTATGTGTTGTGTCAAATAAAGCTCTGTCTCGGCATAGGGAATGCACTTCCAGGCACAGAAATAAAGAAAAGTGAACATAAAGTAAAAGATTGATGGGTTTGATCACATGAAAATTTTAAATGTTTATGCAACAATGGCTTCCAAAAGCAAAAACTGAAAAGTGCTCACTAGGAAGAAATTGGTATACCATAAATAACAGACAGTGCATCGTTATTTTTTAATTCAAAGATGCTCTTGTAGTAGAAGAAAGAGATGAATAAGCCAACAAAGGAAAAGTGGTAAAATGTGAAACATTGGCACACAACAGAAAAAATGCACATGGACAATGAAAATATTTCTGAGTGTTCAACTGCTGTGCAAATCAAAGGAAAGAATTTTAAGTAACAGCTTCATCTTTCTCCCATCAAGGAGACAATTATTTTTATGATAATATTCAATATTAGAAAGGTTATGAGAAAGTGAATATTTGTATGCTACTAGTGACAACATTACCTACCACAACTTTAAATAAGTCATTACCACTGTGCATCAGAATTTTTAAAAAAATCTGTAACATCTATTTTAGTCTACTTATAAGGATTTTTGTGAGAAAAATGATCAGATAAACAAAAATTATTTATCAATAAAGATAATAACCATGAAGTTTTTATAAAGCAGAGAGAAAAAAAATTACATATGTGGCAACCTATAATTCAAGCAAATATACAATATCCATAACAAGAAATAACTATCAACCATTAAAATTCATATCTTAACTTTGATAACATGAATAAAGGCTGAGTTAAAAGTTATAAGCAACGTGGGCAAAAAGCCTATCTGTAGAGTTCTTCTCTTGGTGGGAAGGAGACCAGGAGTATGATCATGGACAGACCAGAGTTCTACCAGTTGATGGCTGGTAGCCAACTTCTAGCTGGTGGCTGGAAGCTGTGAATCACCCACCAGTTGTGACTATCAGTTAAATAACTAACAGGGTTAATAGTTGATGGCTGATAGCAAAGTTTATTATAATCACACAGGCTTATAGAGTGTACATGCAGAAGTAGTGACCATAATAGCTGGCTATGGGAAAAGAAAAGGACAGTTACCTAACTACAAGTAAACATCTCAAGCAGAATATAAATAGCATCTTGTAAACACCCACAGAACAGAAGGACAAGTTAGCAGAATATGTAGGACAATGCATCACAGTCATTGAAAAGAAACATAGAAGACATCATGACCTGCATATCTCTACAAGCCACGTCTGGCTTGAGTGTTGGCATTCCTGGGGTGCACCACATAGCAGTCATGAGCCCTCAAGTGACCCCCTAATACCTATCATTGCCTGCTGATTTTTTAATATATGTGCATCCTTAGGAAACATGACACATACTGTGATCGTTTGCATTGGAATGTGTCCCTAATGTCCATGTGCTAAAAACTTGGCCTGTAGTGCAGCAATGTTCAGAGGTGGACTTTTGGTGATTGTATTCTGAGAATTTTGACCTCATTGATTCATTAATCTATTGACAGGTTTATAATTTGATAGACTTTTGGGTGATAAAAGAAACTTAAGAGTTGAGCCACACTTGAGAGTCTAGAAGAATTTAAAGTGCCTCTATCTTTCTCTCTCTCTCTCTGTCTCTCTCTCTCTCATTCTTGTTGTCACTCTTCCTGTGTCTTTCTTTCTCTCCTCCCCTTCTGTTTCTGTCCTTCTGGCCACATCAGATGAGTAACCATCCCATGTTCCACATTTCTTTCTTGCCTCCATCCTATACCAACAGGTTCAAGTAGCTATGGGCTGAAACCCTTGAAACCATAAGCCAAAATAAGTCTTTTCTCCTTTAAATTGTTTGTTTAAGATATTTGGTCTCAGCCATGAAAAGCTGACAAACATGTTCACCTAAGGTAATCCAGGAGGGGTATGACCATTCAAAACTCATAAGAGTTTGTTTAGTATTCCAGCCAACCTTTAATGAATATCAGTGTCTTCTATAAATATTATAAAACACAGAATTTTTAGAAATTGTGCATATGTTTTTAATTGATCCAAATGTCATTATTCATTGTACTCTGCAACAGATTATTCCACCATTTTCTGTAGCACTCGTATCATAATGCCCTGTGACAATTTTGGTCATCTACTCCATTGGCTTTGAGATCCACTCAGGACTTTAATGAAGTAAATTCTAGGTGTTCAGGTGGGTCATGGAGGAATGGCCATAGAGTCTCTCTGTTCCCTTACTTTTCATCACTGACACAGTTTCCCTGTCCTGCTTCCTGGCAACCATGAAATGGGCAACTTTGCTGGGCCCTCCCCTTCCTCCTCTCCCATTAAATTTCTGCTTTGGAGCCCACCAACCCTAAAACATGAACTAAATTAAATTTTTCCCTCTTTCAGTTGCGGGTGTCAACTGTGTCCAACAAAGGAAAGTTGACCGACACGTGCCTATCATAGGTGTCATGATTCTGGAAGAAAAGAATAATTCTACATGATGAACACAGAAGCCAAAATGCCCATCTAAGTGCACTAATTGAACACTCTAGGGATAGATAGCAGCCTGTTTATTCAGCTCATGATTCCAGAGGCTTCCATCCATGGCCGGCTTTCTCCACAGCAGAAACTGTATGGTGACAAGGCCTGAAAGAGAAACGCTAATAACCCCAAGACAGCCAAGAAGCAAAAAAGACAAGCCAAGGACAAGAATTCACCCTTGCAAGTCATACCCAGCAACTCAGTTCTGGCTGGGCTTTGTCTCCTGATCCCACACTCAGCCATGAACTCATCAGTGGACTAATAAACTGATAACTACAGCACCTCCATGGTCCAGATGTCTTCCATGAGCTTCCCACTGAACACATGGGCCTTTGCAGGGACGTTTTAGACCTACACCATATTTTTTTTTAAATGTAGGCTACTCCAATATGCAAATTAAAGCCTGCCACTGTCAGTCTGAGCCACTATCATTTGTTATACAGCACACACTTATTTCTCAACTCCAGAGAGTGAGGAATCCAAGGTTAAGACATGGATGTGGTTTGGAGGTGATTGTCTATTCTTTGTTTCCTCAGATGGATGAGATCAAGAACACTTCCAAAGTCCTTTGAGAGCAGCATTAATCCTGTTAATGAGGACTCCACCATTATTACCTAATCACCTCTGAACAGTTCTCCTTTCTAGCAGCATCGCAATGGGGGAGAACTAAGAATTTCAACGCATGAATTGGAAGGACTAAATATTCATGATCGGGTCCATAAATGACTATTATTAAAACCTGAAATATATTTAAAACAATATACATTTTTTAATATGTAATAAAGAATATTTTTAAAAATTATGAGATTTAGAACTTTTCAGTATAAAAATGGCCAAAGTAATTGAATCTTGAAGCACTATTGTGCAATTGCTTGAAATTGTCAGACATAGAGTGACTTGGAGAGGTGGCCCAGGGTGGGGTGAGGCCAGGGGCACTGGGAGAGGGGATAAGTTCCCATGACTGACCTCAGCCGTGACTGACCAGGTTCCAGTGTGATGCTTTGCTATTCCTGATCTAACTGAAAAAATAGAAGTTTTAAAACAATTCTGTGCTTTGCAATACTATATTTTCCAAATGAAGCTGTCCATAAAGTCTTTCTTACAACCCCCCGATCTGCTCGCATGTGGTCTAGGTTTTCCTCTCATCCATTGTTCTTTTATGAAAATTGACTTTATGGGTACATTTTATTTACACGTAATGATCACACTCGACATTGACAATTTATACCATTATATGACAACTTAATTCTCATTTCTCCCATTCTCCTGCCCATGCTACAACTCTGCTGTCCCCTATATACATAAGCTTTGCTTTCTTTTTAACCACCAAATTTTCTTTCCCTTTTCTGCTTGAGAAATGGCAGCACCTTTGCAGTTTGTCTTTTATAGTAAGCTGAATCCTTTCCAGAGTGCAGTGGTGCGTGGTCCCAGGGAATGTGCTAATCCTGGTGAGATTTACCTTTTTCTCCTTGAGCCTTCACAAGGTCTTCACTTGAGGTCCACTGTGGATTCATGAAGAACCTTTGAGATACCTCTCACCACAGACCGTCTGTCAGAACTTTGGACAGAGCTAAAGTCAGTTTCCTGACCCTTCCATTCTGAAAGGGTTTTCACTGTGAAAAACATTCCTTGAACTTTTTAACAAATGAATGTAAGGGATCCAATTTTTTGATTTCCCATTGGCAAAAACAAAATTAATTTAATCAAGTCACAACCTTGCTGTTAGTAAGTTTCTGTCTGAAAAATAAGAGATCCATGTGCCCAAGTGTGTTTCTGTGGTATAGATGTGTTTTATGTTCATTATTTCAAATATAGCCTGGAAAAATATAGACAAAAATGTCAGCAGTGGTCACCTCTGGGAAAAGAGATGATGGGTGATTTTTTAAAATGTATTTTCACAAACACATGAAATGTGTTAGGAACTAAATAATAAGAAAAAGGAAAGTAATGTTGGTTTCTCCTTATCTCTCCTAGATCACAGGCCCATTGTACTAGTGCAAAACATGATGTGCATTCATAAATAAACACAGAAATATTGACTTGTCTAATATCTTTTAAAGACCTATGACTTGGTAAAACAACATTTGTACAGAACTTTACCACAGGAACAGTACAACGTTGCAATTAAAGTTATGAATTAGCTTCTCTACTTGAAGATAGGAGAACTAAATATCAAATAGAAAGTAAAAATTTATGAAGTCTAGACTGAGAGTTTACAAATTATAATTATACAAACTATTCAAAAAGAAAGTGAAACATTTTTATTTTCTTTATGGTATATACCTAGAGTAAATTTACAAAATAATCATCTCAAAGGAAAACCCAGTGAAAACATCTTTTATTTTGCTTTTATTTAGAATCAAGTAAAAAAATCAATAAACTCTATCCTTGCTTGTGAGCAAGCTTTGAATCAATTTAAAACTGAGAAAGTAGTTAAACATATACACAACCATAATTTCACCAATATTGCTGGATAGAGCTGATGTTGAACAAAACAGCATGTATCCATGTATGCAGTCTTCTGTTGTTGAATCTGTTGCTGGATAACTGGCTTCTTCAGCCAAGAACTAGAGAAATAACCACTCACCACTAACCTACATCATGGTAGAAAATGTCAAGAGCTTTCCAAATGGTCTCAAGATCTGTGTCCCTCCAAAGTTGGAAGCTGAGATTCTAACTTCCTGTGTGCTAAGATAAGGTCGTTAGGAGTTAGTGATGTCATGAGGATGAAGCATATGTAAGCAGAGCTGGTACCCTACAAGAAGAAGTCAGAGCTGATTCCATGAAAAATGAGTTTAAAGTCAGCAACTACAGACCAGAAGAGAGTACTCAGTGTGCTAATGCAGTGCTCTAGGACCATCGGCCTCCTTCACTGTATTGAGTAAATTACTGCTATTTATAAGCCCCTCATCTTTAGTACTTTTCTTCTGTAGCAGCCTACAGGAACTAAAACAACAACCATGCTTAATGGAGAGGCTAATTCCCACAAGCAAGGGAGAAAAAGTAGCAGCTGTTCCTACAGCTTTCTTCCTTGTCCTAGACTGTCAGGGAACATTAGGAGGAGGAGTCAGTTTAGGAAGGTAAAGAAAAGTCAAGAAAATTACACAAGAAATAGCATGGTGTGGATTTAAGAAGAATCTTCTATCAGTCAAAGTAGACATCTTCTGCCAATATCTTAGCAACACTGGTAACTGAAATATTCCATTTCCTTTTGAGCATAGAGACGCACACATGTAATCCCACCAGGAGTTTTAGGCACAAAGATTGCAAATTTGGCCCTAGGCTTGGAAATATGTACATATCTAGTGGAATGGCTAGGGGAAGCTATTTAACTTCTGTATTGCCCCCACATACTTATTTCACTGTGGTGAGAGTACCTATAATTTATTAATAATGTTCCAGTTTGTAAATTAATATTATTCACTCTTAATATTATTATCTGTAATCTTAAAGATATTAAATAAATTTCTTGAGCTTACTTCTGTCAAGCTGAAATTTGGTGTTTTTTCAACTAACAAATCCCTAATTCCTCTGTTCTAAATTCTGGTAACTCCTGTTTTATTCTGTTTCCATGGGACAGACATTTTTACATTTCATGTGTAAGCAAAATCATGTGTTGAAGACGTTTATCTATCTATACCTGGCTGTACTCAGCACAGTCTCTTCTAGGATAATCTTTGTTGTCACAAAGACAAAGCTTACTCTTTTTAAAGGGAGAGTAGCATTCTAATGAGGGTACATACTGTGTGTTGTTTACTTCCTACCTCTATATCTGTGGCCCTCCTAACTCTGGAGGAAGATCACTCCCTTCATGGTCTACACTAAATACTGTCAGGGCACAGAAGTCATCTTTTCCTAGAGACCAGTGAGTTCCATGGAATCAGCTCCTGAGAGCCCCTTTCTCTGGCCCCATCCTGAACTGCATGACTTCACTACCTTCTGTTTCCTCTGTAGACCAAAACTGCACTCCTTCCTAATTTCACCTATTAAGATCAAAGTAAAAACCATCAGGAGAGGGCTCCTCCCTCCTCCACCAGAACCTGAGTCCCCAGTAATGCCAGCTCCTCCAGGACTGCTGGATTTGGGTTCCTTCACTCCTCTCATTAGGGACGTAAAAACCTTGAAACTACAGAGAGGAGCAAGAAAGAGCATTCTCCATTCCCAGCATTGTGGAGTTTTCTTTGTCTTCTTATTTTTTGGGTCTATTGTGGCTATTTCTACTCTTATTCCCTTCCAGAAACCAGCCTCTCTCTGGGAATGGGAAAAATGGGTGCCACAAAGCTCTAACCTCGTTATCTCATGATTATTGTTGAAATATTAATTTCATGACAGGACAAGCTGGATAACCCAGAATCCAAACTCCCACTCCACCACTGACATATAGATGTGAGTTAAATGAAATTTGTTCTCTTTTTCAGGACTTTGCTCTTTTATAAAATGTGCAGGAATGTCAACACTGTAAGAGCGCCTTCACAAGGGAATGATCAGAGTCATGGGGATGCTGGTGGAAGTGGCTCCTCGCTCCTCTCTCTGCTACTCTAACAGTTACTGACACAGGCTGTCTGCTCCTCCCCATCATCCCCTCCACAACACTAAGGTTTTCAGTTCTTGACACGTCTTGGGGGCCAGCTGACACTTCTTGCTCTTGCTGTGTGTCCCTTCAGCTTCTAAGAAGCTGCTGAAGTCTCCATGGTATGTTTTTGACTGATGGCTGCAGCTGCCTCAGTCTCTCTCTCTCTCTCAACAAGATGCACAGACCTTGAGGCAGATGTAGCTCTGTGGTGGATGCTTGTCACACTGCCACCCAGCACCGTCTGAACACGTACTGTTCTTCCTCAACCACCTACCACCATCCCAACTCAAGTAATACTAAGCTATCATCTCCACTACAAACCCTTCTCAGATATTTTGTTTAGTGATGCTGCACTGTGGCTGTATAACCAAGGTCTGCCTTGCTAGCTTCCCAGTTGAGTTCTTCCAAAAGGAGATCTAGAAGGGTACTGCCATTCTTTGGAGTAAAGCAAAGCATAGGCCTTGCTGATGTCAGTGTCATGGAAGCAGCGCCCTTCCTCTCACCAGCAGCACTGCATTCTGGGAGAAGCAATTGGCTCCAGGTTGCAGTCTTTCCAATATTTACATAATTAACTTTATTGTCCCTGTTAGAGTTAGTACCAGACAGCCTGTGTCCCCTGCTCAGAAGTCTGGGTCCCAGCATGCTCTCAATGTTGTTATTGCTGTATTTGTTATAGTTTATTGGTGCATATTAATAGTATATCACAATGAAATTTGTTATGAAATATCGGTACACGTGTCTTATGCATTTTCATTCTTT
>PVIR01039091.1:0-13906 GCA_004026965.1 Petromus typicus | reverse complement strand
AAGAGTGATTCCCCATGTCTCCTGCTGCTTTTGCCTGTATATTTGCACCTCCCACAATTCATATGTTGAACTCCTAAACCTGAGGCTGGAGGTGATGAGATTGCGTGAGCAGAGCCTTCATACATAGATCACAACTGTGTGGGACACGCGAGGACACAAAAGGTGCTGTATGAACCTGACTAGTCTGCTGGCACCTTGGTCTTGGACTTGGTAGTTTCCAGACTGTGAGAAATAAATTTTTGTTGTTTATAAGCCACCTTATTATGTTATTATTTTATAGCAGTCCGGATGGACTAAGACACATACTAAGAACATGTCTCCAGTGGAGGCCAGGCTTTCACTGGTGTAACATTCAGGTAAGAAGTGACTCAATAGTGCCTCTTTGTCCTTTTGCAAACTCTGCATGTAATATCTAACTGAGCCACATGGTGGCAGAAATAGTGCTTTGAAACCGGCCTGACAAGCATACTCTAAGACACTGTCTTCATCTTTGTTTTTTAAAAATACGAAGGCATATGGGCCGGGGATTTAGTTCAGTGGTTCTGGCGCCTGTCTTGCAATCGCAAGGACCCAGGTTTGATCCTCGGTAACCACATACAATACTGGGAATCAGCACCACATACCACAGTGCCAGCCGTGGTGGCTCAGGCCTGTACTCCCAGCACTCGAGAGGCAGAGGCACGAGTATTGCTGTGATGTGAGTTTGAGGCTGAGCTTAGGGCCAGCCTGAACTACAAAGCAAGACCCTGTCTCAAAAAAAAAAAAAAAAAAAAAAAAAAAACCACAAAAAAAAAAAACCCGAAGGCATAAAAATTAATAGAAAGAACCTATAGTTATGCACTGTCCACCTTAGGAAATAAAACAATACAAATAATAGTTGAAATCTCACAGTACAATTTTCCAGTAACTTTCCCTCCCGTGTTTCCTCCAAGAAGAAAACAATTATCACTTCTGTGCTGTTTCTATACTTACATGACACAATGGCAGAGGTACTTTTTTATTTGTTTGTCTGGTGGTGCTGGTGATGGAACCCATAGCCCCGGGCATGCTGGTCAAGAGCTCTACCAGTGTGCAGTAGTACCTCAGCACATTTACAAATCCTTGATAGTGCAAGAGATTGATTCTTTTTCTTGCTATATAAATAGTGACAAATTATGTTAGTTACTTTTCTCATTGCTGAGACAACAGAATACCTCACACCGAAGCTGAGGTGTATTAACCCAAAATAATTGAGGCTTTATAAACGAGATGCACAAAAGTGTACTAAAAAAAAGGACCAGTCACACAAGTCTAAGCAGCAGAGCATAAATCCCAGTAGTCATCCAACAAGTAGATCATTACATGAAGAATACATGTATTCTTTATTCACACCTATACAGTATTATATTGAAGTGATAATTTTTAAAATCCAGTTTCTCGGCCAGAGAGTTAGCTCAGTGGTTCCGGCGCTTGTCTTGCAAGCGCAAGGACCTGGGTTCGATCCCCGGTAACCACATACCATACTGGGTATGTAGACTCACCCCAGCAGCAACCAGTACCACATACCACAGTGCTGGGCGTGGTGGCTCACACCTGTAATCCCAGCACTCGGGAGGGAGAGGCAGGAGGATTGCTGTGATGTGAGTTTGAGGCTGAGCTCAGGGCCAGCCTGAACCACAAAGCGAGACCCTGTCTCAAAAAAAAATAAAATAAAATCCAGTTTCTCAAAAGCAGAGTTTGAGGTGGCGATGGCAGAATGCTGACCAGGGCTCCTGGGCACAGGCCCTGTTCAGCTCCCAGCCTGCTGCTCTCCAGACTGTGGACCCTTTTTAACTGTGTAAAAGAAGGGAACTGCTCAATTTACAGGGTGCTGCAAGGATTAAATGTTTTCACACCATGGTTGTTATTAGTGCCCCTGGAACAAGACAAATGAATGGTACCTTATATAAACTCAACGTAGGGCTCGTTTTGTAACTTTTATTGAACCTCAGTGGGATGGAAGTCATCATGAAAGAACCAGGTAGGACAGTGAAAGCAGGTCATACAAACAGCTGCGGTGGCTTCTTTCCGAGGCTTAGCATTTTCTCTGAAGTAGAAGATTTGTTAGGAGTGATGGGAAAGAAGGCTGGTGGAGAGCATTAAGGGTTTATAGTGGCCTTATCTGGGACAGGATTTGGCTAGATACATGCAAAAGAATTTCCTGTGTAGGTGGGAGTGCTATTCTTGCTGCATTTATTCTCGGTAACTTGTTTACCCAAAAGAACATGAAGGTAGTCCCCCACCTACCCCCACTGGAAAATTCTTTCCCTACCCCTATGGGTCCTCTTGCTGCTTAGAACAACACCTGATGTTTCCCTGCTTGTGACCCTCGCAAGCCTGAGTTAAAACCCTGCAGCCTGGCACCCACGGGCCTTCACTGGGCTTCCTACCGGTCCTTCAGAGTTCTTGTCTTCATTCCTTGGGGCAGCCTCTCCTCTTTTCCACTAATTGAAGAGAAATTTTAATATAAAGATAAAATAAGTGAATATGCGTGGGCTTATTGGCTATATTCCCTATTTTGCTATTTTGCTTCATTTATTTTTCTCTTTTAATATGGTTAAATATTTACAGCAAGCTGGGCATGGTGGTGCATGCCTATAATCCCAGCATTCAGGAGGCGGAGGCAGAAAAATAACCATGAGTTCAAGGCCAGCCTGGACTACATAGTGAGATCTGCATGTATACATACATATATGCATGTATATTTAAAGCAGATACAAGACCAGACAGTTTGCCACCTTTGGATCTCAGCATGCGATTCTGTAAAGGTGCTTGCTTTGCCACAGGGCCACAGGCTGCCATCTTACCTGGCAACATGTGCCACAGTTCCTTGGCATCGTCTTAGCCAGTGGTCAGAATTTCCTCACTTGTCCAAAGAGAATGTTCTTTGTAGGTTTGTTTGAAGAGGAATCTGACAGATTACATTTGATTGATTGTTGTGTTCCTTCAGTCTCTTTAAATCTGCAGGAAAACCTCTTCCTGGTTTGTTTCTTGTGTCATTGACTTGCTGGAGATAGCAGCTCTATTTTCATGAATATTCATTTTGAATTTTTAATAAAACTTTATTTTGAAATAATTCTAGATGTGTGGGAAGGTTGCAAAGACATCAGAGTCCTTATAGATCCTCCCCCGGCTTCCTTCTTGTCAGCATTTTACATCACCTTCACAGTGTCCTTTTTTGGCTTTGACATCTGATCTGGATACCGCATTGTGTTTAGCTGTTGTTGAATTATAAAACAATTTCTCATCATAAGCTGTTTTGTACTAGGAAGCAATATATTCTCATGGTTTCAAACCATGAGATTAACTATGGTTAAAACCAAGGATACATCGGGCCGGGGAGTTAGCTCAGTGGTTCCGGCGCCTGTCTTGCAAGCGCAAGGGCCGGGGTTCAATTCCCCAGTAACCACATACCATACTGGGCGTGGAGACTCACACCCAGCAGCAACCAGTACCACATACCACATTGCCGGGCGTGGTGGCTCACACCTGTAATCCCAGCACTCGGGAGGCAGAGGCAGGAGGATTGCTGTGATGTGAGTTGGAGGCTGAGCTCAGGGCCAGCCTGAACTACAAAGCGAGACCCTATCTCATAAAACCTTAAAAAAAAAAGAATACATCAACAATTACATTAAAATTATAGGATTTTGAACAAATCACTTATACTTTCTCTGTCTCATTATCTTTGAAATGGGAATATTTGGTCACTGTAAAAAATTAAGTTTCCTCACTAAGTGGAAAGTGCCTCTGTGCCTGGCACATGGTATGCATTCAGTAAACCCAGCTTTTGACAAGTGGATTGTCTCCTAATCATAATGAGTAAAGTTTAAAAAATAATGCATACATTTCTTCCGTGTGGGTTATGCATTAGGAATAGTACCTTTGCTTCTCTGCATTGGTCTCAGAAGGTCTCAGGTATTCCACCTCATTTTGGAAATGTTTGTTCGGTAGAATATAATTCTCTAATGCATTTTGGTCAGTCAGATACTATACTGACTTGAGCCAGCTTTTTCTCTTAGCAGATATTGACTAAGATCAGGATAAAGTATAAAATGAGCCTTTTCTTCACTGGCTTTACATGAAGGTTGGTTTCTTTTGTATTTTAGACTCTTCCCCTTTGCTGTCCTTTGCATTAGTTAGCACAGGGTTAATGACTCAAACTGTCATGCCTGTGTGTGGTATGAGGAACTGAAATGGTATGATCGAGGTCTAGTGCCTCTCCACACACCCAGCAGAATCTCTGGTCCACTTGCTTCCCATGAGCCCCTGGGTTTTTCCAACAAAGCCAACATGTTTTTCATTAAAATTTGTGTCCTTTCAGAACTTCTGGAGATGCTGAGAAGTCATGTTTGTCACATGTACTCTGAAAGGAAATAAAGCAGTGTTGGTCATGTGGACCCACAGACTGCTAAAGAATCCAGGCATTTAGTGAGACTGAAGATCACCAGTTTGACCCTCCTTTTCTTCTCCTGGCCTCTCCTTATAGATCTGTAGGAGAAAAATGAGTGGATAGTAGATACAGATTACTAGGAACTGTGTGGGTCTCTGCCCCAGGTCCTCAGCCCAGCCATTTGCAGTCTGTCCCAGCCTGCTGCCCTGGACTAAGGAGGCAGCTACCCTCATCTGGACTGCTAGCCTAGAGTGATACCCAGTGTAGTTCCCTCAAGGATGCTGAGCTTCCCATCTGGTCTCTTCTGTTCCATGTGGACAGTCCTGGTACCCTCAGGACCCTGTGCCAGCTGGAACCCAGAATTTCCCAGAAGCTTCCCCATACACATTGTCAGTGTTTGGAGACCACTTGGTTCAGAGCTGGCATGGGGACAGTCCCTGGTAAAGAGAGTGCTGTGCCCTGAGACAGAGCAATCTACACAGGAAGAGTGTTGGATCAAACAGACTTGGGCCTGGAGCCAGGCTCTTCCCATTGCTGGTGGGAGTGCTCTAAGACTCAGTTTCCTCATCTGTGTGATGGCAGGGATAACAGGTCCTCCTGGGCTTAAGATGATTAATGTCACGTGCTCAGCTGGCACACAAACCTCTGCTGTGTGTAATAATTCTGTCAGATGGCAGTTTAGAGGCCAAAGTGAATAGTAGTGTGAGCCTAACATATCTGTGTGTCTGAGCTCTTCCTTGTGCAAATTCTCATGAGATTCAAAATAGTTTAGAATACTCACCATTCTACAGGCAAGGAGAAGGCAAGAGATATAGCTCTGCTCTGCTTTCCCAGCCTGGCAGGAAAAAAATGCCAGCAATTTCTTCACCCACCGCCCCGCCCTGCCCCTCAGCCTGTTACTGCCCTGACACACCTCAGACCCAGCCCATCCCAGGCCCTGACCAGCCTGGCAGCCTAATAGATGACCTTGTGTGACCCATGGAGATGCAGCACACACTGCTGGCCTGCAGGGGCCAGGAGAACCCTGTGTGGGTGCTCAGCGCACAGCCACACTCACTAAGTGTTCATTAAAGGTGTGAGGTTGACTGCTTTTAACCTTTAAAGAGCTGAGGTGGAGAAATGGAAACAGATCTAGAAAGCAAGACACGACCAGCAAGAAACACTGTGAGGTGGTCTGTGGTTGACTGATTAAAATGAGGGCAGTTAACACTGTAGCTGTTCAGTGTTTGTTGAGATAGCTGTTCCATTTTTTATATTGAAATAAAGATTTCTAAAAATTTTCTTAACTAAAAGTATTCTAGCTGGATGTGGTGACTAAAAAAACTTAAAAAAAATTAAAAATTAAGCTAAATATTCTAAAATTAAGTCCCACTGCTAAGTTGCCTGGCTTAGGTCTTGGAAATTCTGCCTTTAGCAAAAAGCAAGAACCTGGAATCTTAGGGAGGGAGGAGTTGCTCCTGTATTGGTCTTGGGGCTTCTAGTCATCAATGTAGGTTATTTATTTTCTCTGATGGCAGTAGAAAGCCTCATTTTTATAATGTACTAGTCTTGATGCTGTCTTTTTTTTTTTTTTGAGACAGGGTCTGACTTTGTAGTTCAGTATGTAGCTGAGGCCAGCCTCGAGCTCACAGCAATCCTCCTGTGTCTACCTCCTGAGTGCTCTGCTTACAGACGTGAGTCACTATGCCTGTTGATGCTGTCTTTTAAAGAGACTGATTAAAGATTTTTCATGTAGTGTTTGGCTGGGGGCTGGAGGGCCAAGGTGCTCTGGTCCCGCTTTGTCAGTGACCAGCTATGTGACCTGGGCAGGTCAGTCAGCCTCTCTGCTTTCATTTCTCTGTCTGGTAAAATGGACATAACACTTACCTCGTGGTGTTGTGGGGATTGATTAGAAATATTGTCTGTAAAGGATTTAAGGTTCTTGGAAAAGATGCTGTACAAATAGTATCCATTAAAGTTGCTCTATTTGTTTAAAAAAACAGTGAAATTGAATGACCTGGTGTACCCTCTGATGGCCTCTTCTCTGCCCATTGCTGAGTCCCACCCACCCACATCATCTCAGTTCACCCCTTCCTCAGCACAGCCGCCTAACTTCTGGTTTTTCCACATTACCTGGATTCTGTAGGGGTCTCTGTTTTAGGTTGCCTCCACATGTCTTCCTTTCTCTACCACATCTTTCCAGGTCTCCTTCAGACTTTGGTGTGTTACCTGCACAGGTGTCATCTTTTCCTGTGGGATGGAATCTCATAATGTGTCTATCTTCGCACCCCACTGCATATCATGAATAGTACTGTGGCCCTTTGTACTACTCTGGAGACGTGGTTTGAAGCAGGGCCTGGTAAGAGCGCATTAGGCCACCATACCCACCTTGGGAGCTGTTATAAAGCCAATCCCTTCCCGTGTGTGTTCTGTCCTCCTCTGACAGATGCCCTCCTGTCTGATACTGTCTGCCATGCTTGGCATAGCACGAGACCCTCACCAGATGGGACTACCTAGAGTAGCTTCAGAACCAGAACCAAAATTACCTCTTTATAAAGTATCTACCCTTGGGTGTTTCCTTCCAGAATCAAAAGAGACTATGACAGACACCTTTGCAGGTCAAGAAGATGTCTGCATTATCATTTCCAGTTGTGAGTCACTGTGGAACAGTAATACTATACAGGAAACACTGGATGTTTTTTCTAAATAATTATGTCTTTAGGGGTAGAAATCCTTTCTTAGATTTCTAAATCCTATTGTCTGTATTGAATTGAAATATCTAGAGAGATAACGATAACTAAAGGGATAATATTGCTATCAGAAATTAGACAATAAAACTTTTTGTTACCTTTAAGATTAGACTTTACACAGAACCTGATAAATAGTTCGATAATCTGGTGAAATAGCTTTAATGTCCGACTGATGTCCAAGTCGGGAGGAATTGGAATTGCTGGCTGCAAGTGCCTGTCTCAGAGTGTGACAGTGGCTCTCTCCTTTCTCCTCTAACATATAAGTTACTTCAGTCATTGGGTGTTTTAAACATGAAGATTTACTCTACAATTATGCTAAACCAACATAGACAGTCCAAAAAGTACACAATAGATGGATAGGCACAGTAGGTGGAAGCAACACCGATAACTGTATTTGTATATACACATGTATATTGGTGTACATGTGTGTACTGATACATGTGTATACAAATATCCTGACATAAGTCAAATTATGTGAAAAGTCTGGATTTGTAACTGTTGAGGAACAGTTCATGTGAACCATCAGCACCAGGGCTCCTTGTCATAAATTGTTCTGTGGCCTCTGTGGGTAGGAACTTGTGGCCTCTGGGATGAGGTCTGTCGCCATCTCTCTTCAGTGAAGAGTGATCCTCTTGTCCCTTTGTTCCGAATTCTTTGGAACTCTTTCAGGAAGACTTGCCATCTTGGGTCCCTTGTGTCCATGGTTTCTGAGAACATTGATTAGTTGTCTGATAGAAGATGGTGGGTGATCCCAGCTGTGGCTGTGAGGGAGACCCAGCCAGGGTGTCCTGAGCTGCTGATGACAGCCCTTGTAAGCCCCTTGGCTCCAGAAAAGCTGGTGACAGGGAGAGCCCTGAGAGCTGGAGGACTTGAGAACAGCAGTGTGCTTCTGGTGATTTTCCCACTTTGAACAAAGTCTCTGACCGCAAGTTCTCCCTGCCCTACTCTGTGCTGTGAGTTTAATCCGGAACCCATGCACCATGGTCCTTGGTTGAACTCATCTGATGCAACTTGTAGCCCTGAGTCTATCCTTCGTAATGCTGCCTAGAACCCTCTGCCGAGTCTCATATTGGAAGTTAGTGTGTCTGAAAGTATGTATTAGGGGCAGAAAGAAAATTCTTCTCTTGTACACAAGAGAATTAATGACTAGAAATATACAGCTCTCTGACCAATTTACAGGCCCCAGTGAACCCTAAGCCTGTGTGGAAACTCATTGGCCACTTTCTTAGCTCTCTAAGGAGAAAGAATGGATAATCTGCTAGTGTTAATAATCAACTTGATGTCCATTCAGGTTTCTGTGCCCTCCTGTGTCAGGAAGGGCTATTTTTAACAGAATGCTAAAAACTAGACTATGACAAATTTAGATTTTTTTAAAAGCTGAATTTTTTATTATCTACAAATACTTACACTGTGGAAGATACTGTCAACTCTAATGCCAGATGTAGTGGTGTGCTCCTGTAATCCCAGCACTCAAGAGGCTAAGGCAGGAGAATCATCTCCAGTTTGGGGCCAGCCTGGACTATGTAGTAAGTTCAAGCCCAGCTGAACTACATACAGAAAAAAAAACAAAAGGCATTTAAAAACCTCTACAGAACTGAAAATCTGAAAGCTTTTTTTTTTTTTTTTTCAAGTTTTTTTGAGACAGGATCTTACTTTGTAGTTCAGGCTGGCCCTGAACTCACTATGTCTGACCTTCACCTCATGGCAGTTTTTCTGCCTCTGCCTACCAAGTGCTGGGATTACAGGCATGAGCCACCATGCCTGGCCTGAAAGCATTTTTACAAATTCTGAAATCTTATGAAATACATTCTTCTAAGAACATAGAATGGACATGTCTTTTTAAATCTCACCTGTAAGATGTAGAGTAAGTATTAAATAAAAAACTTAAGAGTTTCAAAACTGGAAGCTCTCAGAATTAAAATTTATGCCCACAAAGACTTCAGTTAGCCAGAGTGCATGTCTACTGTATCTCTGTCCCTTGGACATGGTGACAAGTTGGACATATTGCTGCCTTCCTGAGCCATTTTTCCAGGGGCAGAGTTAGGTAGAAAAACAGCCTGTCATAAGGCCATGAGCCCAAAGAGGGGCCAAGCCCCAGAGGGTAGATGGACAGGAGTTGGTCTCACACCGAGTGTGCCAGTGTAGAAGTGGCAGTGAGTGAGGTATGTCTGGGAATGGCCTGCTGAGCACCAGGGCACGAGCAGAAGGCCAGGCTAGAGACCCGGTGCCCATCTGTTCAGTTGATCTGCTGTACTGTGAAGGCTTCCAAGGCTTAGTTTTTAATGTTAGATTTGTATTCTGAAAAACCACTGTGAGCATATTGGAAGAAGGTGAGATTGGTGGCAGAAGGATCAATGAGGCAGGCAGCTGTGAAGAATTGGAGAGACAAGAGGGACTTTTAAGTGTCCCACCCACTGAGTGGCTCTGGGTGAGTCAAAATCACAAACAATGAGACTGAGAATTCAGTCCTGCACTGTGGGACAGGAGGCTTTGAGGGACGAGGAGCATGCATTGTAGAGGGACGCTCCTCCCGAAAGAGTCTGTCAGCACCCTAGAACCGTGGTAAGATGAGATGCTCATGTGTACTTCCTGGGAGAATCTTTCACTGGTGTCACACTCACAGAAGGCCCACAGTTTAGAAGAGAGAAAACTTTTTTTTACTATCAAGTTTTTTATTTCCCTTCTTTACTTTCCTGTATTTACCATTTCCTTTTTCTTTTTGCACATTTTCTTCCTACTTTGCATTACCTATCAGGCATTTTGACATATATTTACACCTTCGGTTTTTCATACTAGAGAAAAGATGGTACTTATATATCTGTGTCCTATTTATTTCACTTATGAGTATGTCCTTGAGGTACATCCACTTGAATATAGATACTCAAACTTTTCATTCTATATGGCAGAGTCATACTCCAATTTGCTTTTTTAAAAATCACATCTTTATCTAGTGCCTCATTGGTAATTTTTTTAAAAATGGAAACAAAACTTATGTATATAGAGGACAGGGGTTGTAGGGAGGGCAGGGGAAAGAGAAGAAATGAGAATCAAGATGTGTCATGTACAAGTACAAGTTAAATTTGATCATATTGTATGTATAAAATGTAACAATAAAATCAGGTTTTTTTTAAAAAAGAAGATGGAAAACTGCTGGCCAGAGGAAACAGGGCTAGCAAGGAGCTCCAGAGAGCTTTGCTTTCTGTTATTATAATGAAGAGCTTGAAGAATTAGGACTGGTTTGCTGATCACATTACACTGGAATGGATCAGCACGTATGCAGGGAGACAGGTACAGATTCGGCAGAAATAGGGCATCCTGGAGAGGACGACAGATAGAAGTGAGTGTGAAGACAGCTGCCCTGGAGGAGATGTAGAAGTGTGGGGCAGCAGTCAGAGGTGACCCCACTGTGGATGTCATATGCTGGGTGAGGGCCTGTGAGGACTGTCCAAATGGAGGCCGGAATGGCCTTCAGTGCTTTCAGAGTGAAGAGAAAAAATCTCTGCTTAGAGCTGAGACAAGGGCACTGAGTCAGGCCCCTGTGCCCCTGAAGCGATGCTGCAGCTGCCATTTTCAGGCTGAGCACCATCTCAGTAGTTCTGCCAACACTGAGGGCAACTGGCCAGTCGCTGTTTCTATGGGAATGTGTGTTTGAAAGGGAAAGTTGGAGACTGAGGGCTTCCCAGGGTGCTCAATGTGGGGCTGTGGTGCCAAGCGTGGACCCTGGGGTGAGGTCACCGTGGGACACACACAAACACACACACGCACGCACGCACGCACGCCGCCACCGCCCCCCGGGATTTAGCTCTGTAGCAGCACCACCTGCCTTACAAGCACAGGGTCTTGAGTTTGATCCCTGGTACTGAAAACAAAGAGAGAGAGAGACAGAGAAACCTCCAAAGGAGTTTAATTCCCCCCTGTGTATCTGCTTTATTAGAATATAAGCATCCATGAGCTGAGATTCCTATGAACCAGTCCAGCCATTTGAAAAGTCAGAGAGCAGGAGCTGTCACAGCTGGTTCCTTATGGGCCCGGAGCCGGTGTTTTGTTCCTCTCCTCACATCCTTTTAACTTAGACTCATCACACACAGGATCCGTCCCATACAGCTCAGTTTCCTGCCTGTGTAATGCCCAGTATTCACCAGGTCCTGCTTCCTCATCAGCATACTGGATCAGGGTTTTGTTTTGTTTTTGGTTTTTTTTCACCATGTCTGCTGTTTTAAAGGCAGTCAAGTCATCTGTTTCCAGTGTAGCTGCAGGGCCAGGATAACAGGCAGCCCCAGAGGGAGCTGAAGTAATAAACGACATTTCCTTGGGGCTGCACAGAAAGCGTATTGCAGGCGGGACTGAATAAGCCCAGAGGTCAGACCTCTGGCTCCTGCTATACGGATGTCACCTGGACCTGGTGACCAAGGACTTGCCCATGAACTCTGTCTGCCTCACCCCCTTCCTTTTCAGGGTCGTTCTCAGATAAGTGTGGGCCACAAGCTGTGGGCTCACTGCAATGTTAGGCTGGCAGTATTGGTCCAGAAGGGTAACCACATGAGTGGGTGGATTCAGAATGAGGACCTACAGATTCAGAAAATCATTAAGAGGGAGTTGATAGAAGAAACCATCTTCCTTCCAGTTATGAATTTTTGAGTAATATTTAATGGGAAGGGGGCGGGCCAGACATTTCCTTCCCTTCTAGAGAGGATTTAGAATGGAGTGGTAAGAGGGAAGAATTGGACTGCTTCCTTTTAGAATTCTGCCGGGGTTTTTTTCCTTTTTTTAAAAAATGTCCCAAAGAACTCCTGATGACCAGGCATTTCTTTAAACTGACAGCTGCCTGTGACATATTAATGGATTTCCTGGCAAATAAAACAGGGCCAAACCCTCCTTTAGCCATGATCTTACTAGAGCGTTATAGCTCAGTTTCAATTCAGAATGATCCTGGAGAGATTTGTAAAGGACTTGGTATGGCTGTGTGTGAGCAGTTTCGGTTATTTGTAAACTCATGAGCACCCGCCCCACTCCCCCTCCTCAAGGTACCAGGCGTCTAGATAAGGCCAGGCCTGCCTTGGAGGAGGGTGTGGACCAGGCAGAAACAGGAAGCTGTGCTCTGAGGCCCTGCCGCCTGCCAGGAGGTTTCCACCGAGTCAGGTGTGCTGAGGGCTGCGGCAGGGACACTGCAGCGAGCCCAGTGCTGTAGCCATCGTCTCAGCAGAGTGTGGCGAGAGCATGACCGCCCTGCAGCTCAAAGAGCTCTCCCACTCTGGGTTGTACCGCAGGAGGCGCGACCGGCCGGACAGTGTGGGGCTGCCCTGGGCAGGGCTCAGGTGAGTGCAGGACCAGGTGGGCAAGGTCAGGCCCCCAGAGGGCAAGGGCTTTCCTACTGTGAACCACTGGAGTGCTTTCCTCTTTCCTCTCAGCCCTGGAAATGGAGTCTGGTCTTCCCCAAAGTTGGAGTGCTGTGGCATAACTCTGTGTCACCAGAGTCGTTTTGAACTGAAAGTAATTGATTTTCCCATAATTTAAAGAAGCTTGTTTTGGCTTATTTAGAATTTGTTTCTATGGAGAGGTTGGAGGTTAGTTTGTGGTGTTGAGTGGTGTTAAGAGGGGGTTGGGAGGGTTCCTGGATCCTTTATCATTGAAATGTATAACAAAAGAATGCAGTGAGACCATTGAAAGTAGCCTAGGGAAGGCCTCTCCAACTCTGAAGATCTTCCCAAGAAAAGGTTCGGGGTTTGGTATTTCAAAGTCAGTTCACCCAAGCCTGACACAGTTTTAGGTTTTTATTGTAACTACTGAAAATTTATTCAGGCTTGAGGTTCTGAAAAACCCCCACACCATCAAATCTGTGTGTTAAAACTCAGCATTACTTGTGAAGGAAGGGTTTGGATTTGTTTCTGACATGAGTTCCCGTTTTCATGCAAACCGGAGGCTGCAGTAGAGACTTCCTTTGTAGTAATGTGACCACATTTATTGTATACAGCAGTCCTTTGGTTTTGGCCTCTGTGTTTGAATATTCGGATTAAAATGGTGAGAGAGAGCAGGTTTAGCTACTGTGTACTATTGATCTTTCTGGAAATACATTTTCAGAGTTTACTTTAAATTCTGTATTTAAACTTGACAGAAAAAAATTAATAAGCTATTTTTTACTGGGGTTAGGGATTGAGTCTCACTATGTGTAGTTCACTGTCCTTGAATTCACTTTGTAATCCAGGTTGGCCTCAAATTTGCACTGATCCTCTTGCCTCGGCCTCTAGGGGTTAGGATTACAGGCATGCACCATCACTCTTGGCTCTAACAAGCTTTTAAAGACTGCCAAATTTCTTTTGGAGGGAAACATTGAAAATTATCCACAAGGATAGTAGCACTGAAGGACTGTTATTAAGGTTAACATTTTTAGCATTTATCACCTACTGCATCAAGCAGGTGTCTCTTAGCTACTTTTAATGGGTTAACTTTGAGTTCATTAGATCAAAGAGATTTTAAAAGCTGCAGAGTTAGAATGCGTAACTTTACTTGTGTGTCCACTCTCACCCTCTGCCCTGTGCTAGAGAGGGAGGGAACACAGGGCTTTGCACATGCTAAGCAGGGGCTCAATCCCTGAATTGCTGTACATTTTTAATGCAGAGTTGGTGGATATACTGAGCTTTTTGTTGATAACCAGGCTGCCTGAAGGGACGTCTGAAATAGACACTTCTCTGTAGATTCCAGTCTTTATAAGTTCAAGAGTAAAATTACCTAAAACAGTTTTAATTTTAGATTTGAAGTTCTAGGAGCTTTT
>PVIR01039090.1:0-14148 GCA_004026965.1 Petromus typicus | reverse complement strand
AGTAGACTAGAAGATCCAGAAACTATTCCAGATACACTGAGCCACCTCATCTTTGACAAAGGAGCCAAAAATCCTCAATGGAGGAAAGATAGCCTCTTTAACAAATGGTGCTGGAAAAACTGGGCTCTAACTTGCCAAAGACTAAAGGTAGACCTAGCTCTATTACCTTGTACCAAGCTAAAATCAAAATGTATAAGAGACCTAAATATTAAAACAGACACTCTAAACCTACTGCAAAACAGGTTAGATAAAACTCTCGAAAACATTGGCTTAGGGAAAGACTTCATGAACAAAACTTCTATAACACAGGAATTGGCAGAAGAAATCAACAAATGGGACCTCATTCTTTTAAAAAACTTATGCACAGCAAAGGAAACCACCAACAGAGCAAAAAGGCAACCAACAATGCGGGAAAAAATCTTTAACAGCTGTTCCTCAGACAAAGGGCTACTATCTAGAATATATAAAGAACTAAAAAAAAAATCAGCCCATCCAAACTGAAAGACCCAATTCAACAATGGGCATCTGAAATGAACAGATATTTTTCAGAGGAAGAAGTAAGAGCAGCTAAGAAGCATATGAAGAAATGCTCAACATCATTAGTCATTCGAGAGATGCAGATGAAAACAACATTGAGATTTCATCTCACTCCACATAGAATGCTTGCCATTTCAAATGCAGCCAGTGGCAAATGTTGGCGAGGCTGCAGAGAAGAAGGAAGCCTTCTCCACCGTTGGTGCGACTGTAGACTCGTACAACCCCTGTGGAGATTAGTTTGGAGATTCCTCAAAAATCTAGGATTGGAGGTCCCATTTGACCCGGGCATTGCCCTGCTAGGTATATACACAAAAGAATTAAAAGATTCTTATCACAGTTACATATGTGCACCCATGTTTATAGCAGTCCAATTTGTGATTGCTACATGTTGGAATCAACCCAAGTGTCCATCAACTGGAGACTGGATAAAAAAGCCATGGTTCTTCTACAGAATGGAGTATTTATGGCAGTATTTATGGCAGTATTTATCTGCCATAAAAGATGGTACGTTTGAATCATTTATACTTAAATGGACATACCTTGAGGATTTCTTCATAAGTGAAATAAACAGATCACAGATAGGTACATATAGCATCTTCTCTCGGTATGAGAAAATAAAGATGTAAATGAGTCCTAAAATTGTATGTTATATATTGTGAAACAGAAAATGCTCAATGTAAAATAGGATTAAGAGGAAAAAATAATGAGATTATGACAAAAAAGTAAGGAAACATATTTTATGCATGGGGGGGTGGTAGGGTGGGTAGGGCTATGAGAAATAATGAGAATTAAGTTATGTCTTATACTGTACAAATCCCCATTATGCAATGCAATCATGATGTGTGTATGTAATGTACCAGTAAAAATTAAAAAAAAAAAGAAGAACAGAGTAGTTACTAATAAAACATCAATGAAGTCATTGAAAACTTAGCTAACATTTTCCCATGGGTGGTCCTGTACCTTCACACTCTGATCACACAAGGCAGTACCACCATCACAAAATTGGAAATGCCCAGCTATTCTTTGTTATGTCCTGTTTCTTATGGGGTTGGGAGTTCCTCACTGGGAACTGCCAGCACATGTTCACAGGTGAACCCTCGGACCTGATACTGTTCCTTACATGGAGAAGTGTTTATCACTATGTGTAGAATAATTTAATGGATGTTGTCAAAATCTCCACACATAAGTCAGAAATCAGAAGTTTCATTACACACCTGTTTTAAGAAATTTCTGCCACACTGTACAATCATTTTACATTCCAAAGCATCAAAAGATATGACATCTTGTATTTTAGTATTCAATAGCAACTTAACTCATCAGAGCCACCCTCCATGGTGTTAAATTACCATAAAGAGTCTTGTTTATATAGTAACAGCAATACCTATAGATTGAAAAGTCATTATCCCTCATGCTGGAGACCAGACTTCTGATACTTTCTTTATTTTGGGTTATTTATATAGAATGATATCTTTCAGATGGACCTAAACTAAACAAAAAATTCATTTATGTTTCAATATACTTTATGCAAACTCAATTACTTTTTTCACTAGTGATTAAATAAAAATTTAATTTAATGATATGTATAGTTTGTCAATTTTACAAGTCCACATGTCCACTATCATACTTTTCAAACTGTTAAATATCACAATTGTACAATTTCCCCTTATATCTCATGTGTCCCTTTTAGTATTCCCTCTGATGCTTCCAGCAGCATATAGTTTACTAACTTGAGCTCCACTGGAATTTCTTAAAATCTCATGGAAGATGTAGAGGTCTCCACACTAGGACAGGAGGTGAGGGTGTTATATGAATTTCAGGATTAGAATCCCAAATAAATTTTAATTCTTTAATTTGATCATTCAAAAAAAAAAACAATGCTGCTTTTCACTGCTTCTGTACTCTATCTTTTTTTAATCTTTATTGGTACATTAAATATGCACATTATGATTGCACTCCATAATGGGGATTTGTACCAGTATAAGACACAACTTAATTCTCATTTTTTCCCATAGCCCTACCCACCCTACCACCCCCCCATATACATAAAATTTGTTTCCTTACTTTTTTGTTGCAATCTCATTATTTTTCACCCTTCTTCCTATTTAACATTGAGCATTTTCTATTTCACAATATATAACATACAATGCTAGGACTCATTTACATCTTTCTTTTCTCATACCAGAGAAAAGATGCGATATGTACCTATCTGTGCCCTGTTTATTTCACTTATGAGGATATCCTCAAGGTATGTCCATTTAAGTAGAAATGATTCAAACTTATTGTTTTTTATGGCAGAGTAGTACTCCATTCTGTAGAAGAACCACAGCTTTTTTATTCAGTCTCCAGTTGATGGACACTTGGGTTGTTTCCAAGATGTAGCAATCACAAATTGGGCTGCTATAAACATGGGTGCACATATGTCACTGTGATAAGAGTCTTTTAATTCTTTTGTTCTGTACTCTATCTTATAGCAAGGAGAAAGGTCATAAAGAAGAAAGTAAACCAATTTAAAAATTTTGCCTAACTGATGACCACAGTCTCGGGGCATTGATGAAGAACAGCAACAGGAAGTTATTTTACAGATGTCCATTGAAGGCTCAAGGAAGTCTCCGAGGAGATGGTAGTTTCACAGAGACATGAAGAAGAATCCAGCCATGTGAAGAAGTGAGACAAATCCTTCAGCAGAAATAACTGCTTAACCGCGGTCCTATTTAACCCACCTCACCCCAACACACACACACACACACACACACACACATTCTATTCAAAGAGAGTTTTACTCTCTCACAGATCAGGCTAAGAACTAAAAGAGAACTTACATTTTCACAGAACATTACTTTTAGGTTCTGCAAAGAGAGCTTTATGGTTATCTACTGTCTGTGCAAGAAGTCACCACAAAGTCTAAAGCAGCAGTAATAATTTCACTGTTTATCGTGATTTGCATGGGTTAGAAGTTCAGGGAGGGTTTGATTGAATAGTTCTGTCCCACAATATCTCATGAACTTGCAGTTAGGCTTCGTTAGAACTGGAAAAGCAGGAGATTACTAGAGGTCTCCTTGATAATATTATCTCAGGATTGTCTAGGTGGTATCTGTGGATAAACTACTATTCACTGAACAAACAAAAGGAAAGGGTTTACATTTATTTGGAAAATGGCATAATTCTAGAAGAGCATACAGGTCAGGGGTACTGTTGCAATGATCTTTAGAAAACACTATCAACCATGGGCAGGCTAGGAAGACAAAAAAGAAAATTCCAAGAATATAGAAAATGGCTCAAATAAAGACTACACATAGCCCCCCCCAAAAAAAGACTAAATACAGCTAGGAAACATGCACACTTATTCAAGAGGATCATGAAGAGGGGAGAGTATCAGTTGGGATACATTCAGACTCATAAAAAGGGTGTGTAGTAGAAGAGAGAAATTTATAGCATAATTGTTCTCCATAACAGGAACAAATTTGTTATGTCACAGAAAATCCCAAAGTAGACCAAATGTGCTTACCTCAGCAGTAGCTCAACACTACGATCTGTACACCACTCAGCTCTTCTGTCTTTGATATATTACATTTTCTGTGACAGATTCCCTTATTCCCTTAAGGTGAGTGCTATCTGGGCACAATATTCATTTCTAGCATTGTCCAGAGCCAAATAGAAACTGTTTATCTTTCCAAGATCTTTTTTTTATATGCAAAGAAATACCCTGCAGATGTTTCATGTTTCATGGCCCAGACCTGGATCCCACACCTAAGCTATGAACCAGTCACAGGCAGTGGTAAAATATAAGTTGTCATAATTGGTTTAAGGCATGTCGTATCCATGAAAGATGCATAGAAGTAGAAAAAGCTCATTAACAGAGAATCATTGGGCCAGTGGATTCAGGATCTTGATGAAATCAAACAATTGTTATATTGACAGTATGAGAGCAAGATGGAAGGACAGATGACAGTTAGTCAGATACTTAATGGACAGTGACAAGTTGTAGGACATTTCTATAACAGTGGTCATGTACAGCGGGCCAGGAAAAAATGTAATACAGTTGAGAAGGATGAGAAACTAAAAGAGTAAGAGAAACATGACCCAAAGAGGTTATTAAAAATTTCCAAAATGGAATAAAAATAATGGTAGGAAAGAAGATAGTGAAAATCAGCTAACAAATGTTTTTCTATACAATCTATAGTTTTCAGATGTCATATATAAAGATGTTTATAACTTCCAGTAATACAATCTTATGAGGAAAAGTTGGTAGACACCAGCTATCAAAGGCTCTCCTTGACAACAGTTCTTTATTCTGCAGCCAGAGTAACTTATGTAAGTAATCTACTTTATCACATTAGCACCCTATTTAAGATCTTCCAATGCTCCTGCAGCTGCCCTTGAGATTAAATAAAAACTCTTACATTTCTTACAAGGTGATTTAATGTGGAGTCTCTATCACTATTTCTGTCTTTAGGATGTTTCCCCAAACTCTTGATCATTTATCTTTACCAGAAAATATTCCAGTCAAATATTTCCAAGGTATATATTAAACTGTTTTATGATAAAATACATGCACTAAAAAGAATAGAAAGTGAGGTAGATATACTATATGAGCAGCTAATATAGAAATTGAAAAGAAATTTGTTTTGAAATAAATAAATCCACTATTATAATTGAAGATTGCAGCACCTCTCTCTCTCAATAATTGGCAGAACAATAAGATAGAATATCAGTAAAGATACAGAGGGACTCTACAATACTATCAAAGTAATATCTAGGGCCGGGGATTTAGCTCTGTGGTTCTGGCATCTGTCTTGCAAGTGCAAGGACCCGGGTTCGATCCCCAGTAACCATATACAATACTGGGCCTGGAGAGTCACCCCAGCAGCAATCAGCACCACATACCACAGTGCTGGGCGTGGTGGCTCACAGCTGTAATCTCAGCACTCGGGAAGGAGAGGCAGGAGGATTGCTGTGATGTGAGTTTGAGGCTGAGCTCAGGGCTAGTTTAAACTACAAAGCAAGACCCTGTCTCAAAAAAAAAAAATCTAATATACATATCTATATATCTATATATCTATATCTATATCTATATATAGATATACATAATTATATCTATTAGAATGAAAATGAAAATACAACATATAAAAATTGGGGAAAACACTTAAAAATCCAACGATGGAAATTTATAGCATTAAGTGTAGATATTAGAAAAGGCAAGGAGTTTGAAATCAATAATTGAATCTCTACTTTAAGAAAAAGCGAGATAAACAATAGATAGAAGGAAGGAAATAATAAAGACAAGAGCAAAAATCATCAAATTGAAGACATAAACAATAAAAGAAGTAAATGAAACAAAGAATTGTTTCTTCAGAAATAACTTTCATAAAGCTAACGACTTTAGAAAACAAAACACAAATTATCAACATTAGGGGTGTAACAAGAGATATTACAGGTTTTGCAGACATCAAGAAGTTGATAGAGGAATATCATAAACAATAATAGTCATGTGCATTTGACAACCTAGAGAAAATGAGCCAATTCCTTGTACAATACAAATTATAATTAATCTGGGATAAAATAATGTAAATAAAATTATTAAGGAAATTGAGTAATTAAAAAAATACCAGGAGAAAATCTGCAAACTGAGACTCCATTATAGAGTTCCTAAAATATTTAAAGAAGAGTGAACATTTCTTTCAGACATGGAAAAGAAAAATAATGCCCAACTTATTTTATAAGCCCAGCAATAATGGAAACAAAGACAGTAAAATAATAGAAAATTAAAATTTGGGTACAGTGGAACATGTCTGTAATCTCAGCACTCTGGAAGAGTAAGAAGAGTATCACGAGTTTTAGCCCAATCTGGGTATATGTGAGTTGTCATGAGACCTTACCTCAAAACTAAACAAAAATCAGAGGGCCTTAGGCTCAATCGTCAGAGACGAATAAAGACCAATATTCCTCATGGAAATAATCACAAAACTTCTTGCATAAATAGTAGCAATTAGAATTCAGCACTGCATAAAAAGGACTATCCACAATGACGGAGTGGAATTTATTCTAATTATATAAAGTTTCATTGAAAAATTATTATAATGCATCAAATTAACAGGCTAAAGGAGAAAAGTCACACATAATTCTGTCAATCATAAACTAAAAGTTGATTATAGAATGAACTGAGACACTATACAACTCAGAAAAAGATAAGGGAGAATGTATTTAGGGTCTAAAACCAAAAAGGGAGTTGCTGGACTTGACACCAAAGCACACTCTTTAAAAGAAAAAATTCATTAATTAGAATTCAGCAAAATTAAAATTTTTCTCTGTGAAAAATCTTGTTTAATGGATAAAAAAAGAGCAGCAAAAAAAATAGTGTATTTACAAATCATGTAACTGAAAAAGCAGTAGCATCTATAGTATATTAAAGAAGAAACTCTCAAAGCCCAACAATATTGAAGCATACAATCTAAAGAGAGCACACACAAAAATGACCAGACACTTGACTGAAAAAGAGATAGATAGCAGATGGGCATATGAGCAGGGCATGCTGGTGCACTCCTGTAATCAGAGTTACGTAAGAGGCTGGCATGAGATGGCAAGTTAGAGAGCAGCCTGCATTGCATTGACCCCCCCCCACACACACACAAAGAAGAGAGGGAAAGAGACAGGGAGGGAGGAAGGAATGAGTCAGCCACAGAGAGAAGAAGAGAAGAAAAGAAAAAAATTAAAAGAAGTAAGCACATGCAAAGATGCTCAAAATCTTCACCATCAGGATAGTGTAAATTAAAATTTCAGGGTATATCTCAAGTTAAAATAAAAAATAATGACAACATCAAATGTAAGCAAGAATTCAGAGAAATTAGATCATCAAGTCATTTTTTGTGGGAGTATAAAACTATATAATCCTTCACAAAATGTCTTTTAAAACTGTACAGTTAATTAATACACAAATTAAGTACTTTCCCTCCTGGGAAGTTATTAAAGAGAAATGATGACTGTGGTCATGCAAAAATTGGGATATAAATTTTCATAGTGGCTTTATTTGTAATACACAGCAACCCAGACACCTTCACCTGTTGAATGGCTAAATATTGAATACTACATTCATATTATGAAAGGTTGTTTGGCAGTTAAAAGGCACAAACCATTAATATTCATACAAAATTATAGTGAGTGAAAAAAGTCAATCCCAAGAACGTTTATACTTTTTATTCTATTTCTGCAATAACCATGATATGATTAAATCATGGAAACAGAACAGATAACTGCTTATCAAAAATTAAAGAGAAGGTAGAGCGAAAAGGAAGTGTATATGATTATAAAAGCAAAATATGGTGATAAAACAATTTATATCTTGACTGTATCAGAGTCAAAGTATTGGGTGTGATACTTTATTATAGTTTACAAAATGCTGCCATTGCAGGAAAATAGGTACAAAGTACACAGGATCTCTCTATGTTGCTTGTTACAACTCTCTCAACTTACGGTTATCTTAAGATTAAAAGTTTAAGGGCTGGGGATTTAGCTCAGTGGTTCCAGCACCTGTCTTGCAAGTGCAAGGACCTTGGTTCAATCCCCAGTAACCACATACAATACTGGGCCTGCAGACTCACGCCCAGCAGCAACCAGTACCACACACCACAGTGCTGGGTGTGGTGATTCTTGCATGTAATCCCAGCACTCGGGAGGCAGAGGCAGGAGGATTGCTGTGATGTGAGTTTGAGGCTGAGCTCATGGCCAGCCTGAACTACAAAGAAAGACCCTGTCTCAAAAATAAATAAATAAATAAGTAAAAATAAAAAGATTAAAAGTTTAAGAAACTGACATACCTCAACCTCTACATTGAAAAGCTCAGTGAATTCAAACCAGGGTAAGCACAGAGAAAACTACGCAGGCACATCACAGCTAGCTTTTTGTCTGAAAACAAGAGATATGGGAAAACTTTAAAAACAACCAGAATTAAACAGACCCATTAAAAACATATTACTATTATAGGAATCACAGCTGACTTTCCACCAGAAACATGGAACCTTAAAGGCAATGGAATAGTATCTTTCAAGTGTTGGAAGAAAAAAGAATCTGCCATAATTCTATATCTAGCAAAAATATCTTTGGAGAAGGAAAGTGGAGTTCCTCCTTCTACTGTGTCAGGTGCAATCTCAGATGGCCCCGTGGGCTGTCTCTTGGTGTTACACTGTGTAAGGTCTCTTGCCCATGAGTGTTGGCAGGGGGAGACCTATGACTTCCTTCTGATCAGTAGGAATGACACATACTGACTGGATGTCACTGTCACAGCTAAATGTCTGCATGTGCTTTCGTATGTATGTACATATGCATTCATACATAAATGGAAGGAATAAAAATGACAGTATAAATTAAATTTTTATTGTAGTATAACACACATTGTCATTAAACCTCCCACAGAATATTCCATTTGGCTTCAATAACATTTTGTTCTTGCCACTTTCTGAAAGGCTTCTGGAAATCCTCTTTTGTGAGGGTGTTGATGAGATATAAAAAATAAGGTAAGTGCTGCAACCCAGTACCATCCAACAGAAAAGCAGCCTTGTGAAAACATTGCAGACATTATGGTGTGTCCTCATCCAACCTACATACTGGCTCTATGAGACTGCTGCCCCTTTCCTGAAGAATTTTAATCAATTTAGGACGAGAGGCCCTGACAGCCATGAAGAACACTCAAGAAAGAGGACTTCTCTAACTGTTTCAGAAAGGGATGAGCGCAGAAGCTTAACTGTGTTTGAAATGAAAGAAAATACCTTATGGGGGATAAAGGAAATAGGTAGAATGTTTTTAACATTTAAAAATTCACCATATTTTATGATCAAACTTTATATATTTAAATATGCCCATGTGTGCATGTACACACACACACACACACATACACACATGTTAGCCTCTCTTCCTAGCACATATGACAGACTCTTCTTGTTAGCCTTGAGCCCCACATGCATGTTACATATTGACATGGGATGCATCTCCTACAGGTTCATATGCTGAACACTTGATCCCCAGTTAAACAGTATTCAGAGTGAGATCCAGAGAGGCGACTGAACCGGAAGGGCATTGACTTCCTCCAGGAGTTGATTTACTTATAAGTTCACTGCTGAATGGGCCAGTACGAAGAGGGGCCCCGGTGGAGGCAGGAGGCCACTAGGGTAACGACTATGGAAAGTGTAACTGTCCCAGGCTCCTGCTTCTCAGGTGTTCTCACTCCGCTTTCTAGGCCGCCATGAAGCAAACACCTCTGCTCTGTCTTTGTGCCATGATTTTCTACCTAATGACCTAAAAGCCAGCTGACTCTCTGAGCCCCTCAGCCAAAGTAAACTTTTTCTCCTGTACCTTGTTTAAGTCAGGTGGTTTTGTTACAGCAACCAAAAGGTAACTAATACACCATGTTATGAAATGACCATACAGGGTATTACAAGGTAAGAAACTGCCAGGAGTCACTAGAAAATAGTTACCTCAGCCCTACAATCTGAAGAAATGAAATTCTGGCAAGTTATATGAACTTGGAAGAGATCTGTGAACTCAGGACTGTAGACCAGCCAATACCTCCATTTCAGCTTATAAAACCTGGACAGAGGCCCCAGCTAAGTCCCACCAGAAGCCTGACACACAGGTAATAAATGGGTGCTGTTTTTATATTATAAATAACCTCTGCAAAGGGAGAAATCTAACTGATTTTCTTCTTTCAGATAACAATTATAAAATCCACACACAGGTCAGAGGATAGCTAAGTGACAGAGTGTGAACTTAGCATGGAACTGAACCTTCACATGAATGGATAAACACACAAATAAGACAAAATATTCCTATCTTAAAATTCATCATTAAACAAATTAAATATATATTTGCCATTGATAGCTATATAATATGTTCTCTAGACACAATGATATTTAATTAGAGTATTAGAAATAAATGTCAAAAGATCAGAGACCTCATATTGGAAATTATACTATGCATTTCTAAAGGATCCAGGAATCAGGGAATGAATTGTAATTAGAAAGCATTTTGAACTTAGATTAGAATATAACATCAAAAATCTTGGAATACAGTTTCAAGGAAACTATATCTGAAATTCTCATATAAGAAAAATTCCAAATCAGTTATCTAATTTTCAAACTTGAAAAACTGGGGAAAAAAGGGTCAAATTAAACTTAAGAAAGCAGGAGAATGGAAAGTTCACTGCAGGAATCCAGGAGGAAACATTGATGGAGAATAATTAAAAATTAATAAAAATGTATTTAAAAGGAAAATTCCTTTTCAATACCAATTAACAACAAAGAAAAAAGATGTTATCACTCTGTGGTGAAAAAGAAGAAATTACTAAAGATCCTCTAAGTGAAACAAATAGGTCACAGATAGGTAAATATGGCACCTTTTCTCTGGTGTGAGAAAATAAAGATGTAAATGAGTCCTAGAATTGTGTGTTATATATTGTGAAAGAGAAAATACTCAAAGTGAAATAGGGTGAAGGGGGGAAAATAATGAGATTATAACAAAGAGAAAGGAAACAAATTTTATGTATATAGGGGGGTGGTAGGATGGGTAGGGCTATGGGAAAAATGAGAATTAAGTTGTGTCTTATACTGGTACAAATCCTCATTGTCAACTTAACAAAACTAACAAAAGATAAACTACAAAATCTGAAAAGATTCATATTTATTAAAGTAACTGAATTTGTTATGAGAAACATTTTCACACACAAATATTCAAGGGCAGATAAATTCTATGGAACAAAATACTGTTCTTTAGAGAAAAAGTAGTAAATCTATAAGAATTTCTTCAAAGAGAACAAGACATTTTCCTACTTATTTATGTATCAGCACCTTGCTGACACAAAAATCTGACAAAGATGCAACAAGGGAAAAAGTATGAGTGTCATATATTATATATTTATATACATTTACATACTATTCCTATATTTCTCGTGAAACTAGATATAAACATATGTAGAGAAAATACTAAAAATAAGATACATTTTAAAAACTCATTAAAAGCACAATACTGCATAACTGTTTTAATATAGTTGAACACTTGAAAATCAAAGCAATTTGCAATATTTATAGAATAAAAATGGTTGTGTACTCAACACAATAAATGCATAATAAATGCATGAAACTCTACACTTATAACTTTCAGAAAACTAGGATCTGAAGGAAAGTCTCTGTGTGATAAAAGAGAACAGTGAAGAATTTAGACATAATAACATATTATAGTAAAAAATTAGAACATTTTACTGTAAAATGAGGCAAAGCGAGGTTACTCGTTGTCTTCACTCCCACCAGCACTGCAGAGCGGCGTCGATGGCACAGCGGTGTGTGTAGCTGCCTTCCATTCAGCACTGCACTGGGGGCGGAGCCAAATCAGGAAGTCACAAAAACAAAACAAAACAAGCAAAGTTCGGAAATTGAAAAGAAAACTTTCCTATTTACTAACAATATGACTGTTATACAGAAAATCATGATTAATCAGCCTCTTTCTCCTAACAAAATAAAAACAAAAGCTATGAGAAATAGTAAATGATTTTTAACAAGATCGCAAAGTACAATGAAGTCAAAATTCAATTGTTAACTATACTGCTGTATAGTCTCAGCAAACAATCGGAAAGTGAAGCAAAACTTTTATAATAGTGTCATAAATAAATACTTAAGAATTTAGGAACTATTTAAAGACAAGACTGGTTTAAAAAGCTACAAGTCTAAAGAGAAAAACTTTTAAAAACCTCAGATATGGCGTCTTTATTGTTAAAAAAAAAAAAGCCCTATTGTTCAGGTATCTGGTCTCATCTGTTTAGTTTAACACAATTCAAATCATGCTGAGAGTGGAGATTTCAAGTGAAAATCTTTGGAATGTGTCTAAAATGTATGGGACTTAGATAAACCAAATCAGTTTTCACAAAGAATAAAATTAGATGATGAATACTGTGTGTTTTTAAGACCCTATTGTCCTACTAGTTTAAAGAGAGCGTGGTACTGGCCTAAAGACAGAAAAAGCCAGCAACAGAACAAAAATGATTCCCTTATCAATCTATTCCTATAGTCAACTGATTTTCATCAAAGGTGCAAAGAAATTTAATAATGAAAAGAAAGTCCATTCAGCAAATGGTGCTGGACCTAGTAGATAAGTGTTGAAGAAAAAACACACCTAGATTTTGACCTTATGTCGTACATAAAATTAATTTGAAATGGATCATCTATCTAAATACAATAACTGCAACAGTAAAATTACTAATGGGGAGGATGGTAGAAAAAATTTTGTAGATTTGTAATAAGCAAGTATCTTAGCCAAGGGATGGTGGTTCATGCCTATAATTCCAGCTCAGGGAAGAGGAGCCCTCTGAGTTTAGGTCAGCCAGAGGTTACATAGAAAGTTCAAGGCTAATCTATACTACCTAGAAAGAACCTGTCTCTAAATAAATAAAGATTTCTATTTATGAAAAGAAATAGAAATCATGAACTATCATATTTCATCAGAATAAAAATCTATTCATCAGAAGATATTAAGATATCATTAAGAAAACACTCAAGGCTCACATGGTGAATATAGTCACAAAAATAAATGTGTATGTAAATTAGGAATCTTGTCCAACGTATATAGGCCTGATAAGTAGAAAAACAAAAGACAGCTGATAGGAAATAGGAGATAGATGGTGAAGAGACAGGAAAAGGATCTGAAGATGGAGGATATGGAAGGAAGGGCAGAGAAAGGGAAGTAGAAAGGATTGAGATATGATTGGTACATTGGTACTTATTTATTCATGTTTTGAGTCAATTTCCCCAATGTACAGATTAGAATTGGTACATTTCTATTTATGAAATGTACCAATTTTTTTTGCCAGTGTATAATTCTTTTATTTCTAGATACACATAGATGGATCAAAAATATGTTTACTTAGAAAAGTTGACTCCAACCAAAAATGCAAAACAGGTTTCAAATAGCTTAAACTTTCTGGTTTAAGCTATTTTTGGTACAATTCCCATGTACCAATTCCCCATGATGAATGAATGTAATATGTAACCATAAACACATGCTAGTAAAAATCGTATTTTTAGTACAATTTTTAAAAGATTGAAAAAGCAATGACCAAAATTAAATATACTGGTAATGAGAAATAATGAAGATGAAAGTTAAAAGTGAATAGCAACTATGTCCGAGCTCTGTATTACTATAACACATTATCTGACATAACTAAGTTATAGTAAAAGAAAATGTTTTAACTTACAGTTTCAGAGTTCCAGTCCATGAACAATCAGCCCTATGGCTCTCAGCCCTGTGGCAACCAGTATATAATGGCCGAAGCTAACTGCAAAGCAGTGCATTCTCTTCTGGGCCAGGAAGATGAAAAAGTCTACGTTCCCATGATCCCCTACAAGGGCCCACCTCCAGTGACCTAAACCTTCCACTTACCCCAACTCCTTAAGGGTCCCACACCTCCCAATATCACCAAGGGGGCAAAGTCCGTAACACAGGGCCAATGCAGAATGTTCACAGCAAAGTCAAGCATTTAGCTCAGTGGTGCCACACCTGCATTCCAAGTGCAGGGTCCTGAGTTTGATCCCTGGTACCACAAAAAAAAGGCGGGTGGGGGGGAGGATGAGAATCAAG